>BTPG01000001.1:251685841-251745841 GCA_036245525.1 Semisulcospira habei
TTTTGGAACTTTGATGATTTTTAAGAAAAATGATAAAGCGCTGTTCTACAGGAAAATACGGTACTCACTGCGCATGCACAATAGCACTCTCTCTGTGAGACACACGCACAATCATACACTACTTTCAGCCACCCCATCCCTTCCCAACACCTTGCATCCACTTCCTTGTCACGTAAAAAAGAACCAGAATCCGGAAATAAAATTCTAATAAATACAGACCTACTCCTATGCCTTAGTATCAAGACTGACAGTGACAATGGTTCAAAAAGGCTTACCATTTTATGAATGTGAACTATGACCTTTTCCAGCGCTTCCGGCGGAAGTGACGCCAGCACGTTGCCGGGTTTGTTGAGGAAGAGCAGTTTTTCTTGACGTTCTAAGGCGCCTATCCTCTCCACCACGGCATGGAACTTTAGCCTGAAAATACAGAACCGAAAGCTGACAGCTTGCATTTATAAATATCTTCACGCTTAGTGTAATGAACTCATAAGAAGTGCTCTCCAGCCTGACAATAATTGTTCCACATCAACCAAACCCGGCGCATGTCTTAGGTTAGACGGACGGGGAGGGGGAAAGGGAGTGGGGAGGGGGGGGGGGGCAGAGGAGGTCGAAAGCTAAGAACCCACCTTCGATCTAAAAAAGTATAGAAATTAGGAAGTTGTTTAACCCATTTAGCCTTAAAACACTACAGCATGAGATGGATGCAACAGGTACATACATAGTCGATAGGTGACACGTCCAAAATTTTGGAAATGCGACTCTGGGGTTAAATGTGGTTAAGATGTCAGCTGCATTGGTTAATTGGTAATTTGTAATCGATTGCCTTGCATTCCGCTCCCCCCCCCCCCCACCCCCTTCCCTATTCATCCTAATTTTCACGTCAGGGTAGCATGATCTCTTCTCACGCCCTTTGATAACTTGAGGAAAATGCCCCCACTTCCATCGCTAAGAGGCTCCCGTTCTGAACCTGTGGGTGCGTGTTTGCTGGGCGCCTAATGGCACAAGGTGAAATAAGGAGGTTATCAACAAGAGTATTCTTCCTTTGGCCACCTGATTTGTTTAATCATTCGTTCATTTGTTGTTGTTTTAATACGTACCTGTCGATGCGGAGAAACTCGCTGGGTTCTGTGGTGTAAACAGTAGCAGGGGGAGACAAATCATCCGACAGCCCGTCAGGGGAGACCAGCCCCAGGAATTCTCCCGTGCCGTGGTTGTAAATGATGTCAGGTTGGAACACGTTGCGGGTCTCCGTCACATCCATGTCATAGGTCACCTGCAATCATAATAATAATCATAATAATAATCATAATAATAATAACTATAATAGCCAAGATTCATATTAAAGCAAAACCGTTATTATCGTGTCTTTGCCTCGGCCGCACAGTCATGGCTCCTCGGCAGAACCTCGGAGCCAAAACATGCGTGTCAAAATCAAGATATGGCTAGTAAAACGTTGACATAATGTGTTGTAACATAAACCAACCTTCAACGACTTAAAGAAAAAATATATTGACTAATAAATGTTGAGTCAATCTTTTTTTCACAACTTAATAGTCCAACCAGAAGAAATTTGAACTAGCGACAGAGTCGCCACGGAGTAGAGCAACCCGCCTTAATAAACTGATTACACTTTATTTCATTTCTTAACCAACTCGTGGGGTGGTCTGTGACTTTGGACCTTACGGCGCTTGCGCCGTAAGGTTCAAAATCACAGACCAGCCCAACGTTTACATGCTCCAACACTCTAACGCTTTCTCTCGCTAGCCTGTTTTAAAAAGGGTCTTTACAAGTATTTCGTGGATCTCGTAGGGATGCCTTAACTACATGTATTATATGTCTCTTGTTCTTTGTTCTATGCTGGGTCCAATTTATTCCCAATTAAGCCTGTTATCCTTTTCATTTGAACTACTTAGCTCTCTGTGTGCGTGGAGGGGGGGGGGCCGGAGGGGGGTTGTCTGCGAGTCTATGAGTATGTCACTGTCCATGTGAACAGTGTTGTCAATTGACTGCAAGTATTATGTTTTACTTATATGTATGTGCATTTGTAGATAGTCTTGTAGTTGTTAGCAACGGCAGGTTTGTAAAATAGCTGTGTCGATGACGATGTCAATGTCTTAACCGTGGTAAAATAAAGTTTCATTGATGCATTGATTCATTGATTCATTACCCTACCTGCACCGCGCCATGCAAGATGTAGTAACACGACAGCAGCGCCTCGTGCGGACGTTTGACGATGTACTGGTAAGGGCTGTAACTCTCGAAGGAGATCACGTGACTGAGGGCGTCCTTGACCGAGTCCTGACCCTTGTGAATGAGCCTCAACCCCTCCACCACGCAGCGCATGACAGACAGGTCGGCTTTGGACATGAGCGGGAAGTTGTGGCCTGGCCTGACGCGAGCGTTTCTCGCCATCACCTTGCGAGCTGAAACAACATGACGGGGAAAGATGGTGTTTTGGGGACCACTGAGCCGAGACACCGTAAACAGCGTACAACTACAAAGACAATGAGATTCATGAGCCCCCACCCCACACCTTACCCAATTCCCACCCCGAATTAATATGTGCGCGGGTTGGTTGGTTAGTTCGGGTTTAACGTCCACAGCACCGAGGTGATCATGGACGGCCCTGACGGGCGGGTTATGGGGAACAGGGAAATCTATTGCCTATGGAATACGACCTGAACACTGATCAACTCAGGCGCACTCCAACTGTGCCACTTTGATTTACCAGGACCTTTCAACGGACATGCTATTGAACAAATCCGTTTTTTCCCCCTGGATTGTGAGTCCAGCTACCGGGGCCGGGACGGGATTCGAACCCACGACCCGGCGATTCCCTTAGCTCTCCTGCTCCGACGTTTAACCGCCTGAGCTATTTCGGACTCTAACGTGCGCGGGTTCTGTGATAATGATGTTACATATTGCATCACGCCTCATAATAGTTTTGGTTGTTTTAATTTTTATCGATCGTTCTGATTAATCATTTAAGGGCAGGGGAAAGTCGAAGCATATCCATCTGCAAGAGACATAAATTCTCATGAGCCCCCGCAGTCGCGGGGGCTCATGAGGATTTATGTCTCTTGTTGGTCCTGTGTTTTGTCCGCCTTTTTATATTATTTTTCTTGTCCCGTTGCATTGTGGTCTTCAACGGAATGTCGGACAGCGCGTTGTGGTTTGAGACGCGAAATCCTTGTCAAGCGGACGGCTCCAGCCTATCACTCACCTTCGGCTGTAATGACAACAGAGCCATGGGCGGCGAAGAGTCGCTTGTTGAAGATAGGTACGGGCTCCCTGTCCTTGTTTTCCTCCGCTACCCGCTCGCGCATCTTGCCCAGGCTCTCAAAGAACTGTTGAGACTGAGCCGCGGTGGCCACCAGGTTACTCAGGCGTCTGCAAAACAAAAGTTAAGAAGAGAAGGTTAGCTCTAAATCAGAGGTAGGTCCGCAGTTATAAGAAGGAGGTCCGAAATGCACGGAGTCCACGTACAGGGCTCGGGAAGTTCCCGGCGTTGCCTAGCAGCGTCGGCGCGTCAGCCGCCATCTTATGAGGATACCATAGTCATCAGATAGTAGCGAAATTGTGTTTCAACACGTTTTTCTTCATTTTTCTTCCTCTTTGGAAACAAACAAAAACAGATTCTGGTGAGCGGTTTCCTACAGTGATGGCAAAGACTTGCTGTTATTGCTTATAGTACGTCAGGACTTTCCTGACATTACAAAAACAGCGATTTCCCTATGAGCGCTTAGTCCCGTATCCTCACAAGATGGCCGCCACGACTGGCGTGATGACGTCAGCTTCCCGAGCCCTATTCAGCAGTAAGATTCAGGAAGATAGCAAGATTCTCAAGGAAGCGTTGAAACTGTGTGGCTACGGCTACAGACCTCTGAACAAAAATGGAAATCAGAAGTAGGTCCGAAAATGCACGGAGCTAACACGTTCAGTTTACTCAGCAGGCCCGCAAGACTCTTGCGGTGTTGAGACTGAGGGGCTCAGCCCAACATTATTGCATTGGGGCAAAAGACGTGTCACTGAGACAGCGATATCGTTGACAGATAAAGATTGTATCGGCATCGTAACGAGATTCGATCAAGAGAATAGCTCACATACAAAAAAGAAGCAGCTTCAGAAAAAACAATTACGATTTTCCAACAAAAACAACCAAGAACATCTTTAAAGTAGACAACAAACAAACACATGACACACCAGCACACCAATCACGATGTTTAGAAGACACTGGGAACTGCTTCGTGTACAAATGGATCCATGTACATGCATTTCTATACACCGAGATAACAAATGTGGACTGGCCTGTAATTTTGGACCTTCAAGAAGGTCCAAAATCACAGACCAGTACACACAGACACACACACGCGCACGCACACGCACACACACACACACACACACACACACACACACACACACACACACACACACACACACACACGCACAGCTTGTCCCTCCAACACTGGAATTTTCTCATAAAAAGACGGCTGTGTAGGGCGCACTTCCCGTGCAGCTCTCTAGTGCGCAAGAGATCCGCGGGCCGTCTCGGCCTTTGCTGGCCGAGCACAGTCGTTCAGTGTGCAGTGATTTCACACTCGTGCGCAGGCCAGCAAAGGCCGAGGTCGGCCAAATGACCTTTTGCTTACGAACCCAGCCGACGTATAGCAAATGTGGTATGTCTGTGACAATCAGGTGTGGGACTAAAGGTTCACCCAGACGAGCAAGAAATCGATGTTTGGAGCACTAGGATACCCGCACTCTCTGTACCCAAGTGTGGTGGGAAGAGGGGGGGGGGGAGAGAGAGAGAGAAAGAGAGAGAGAGAGAAGGGTGTGTGTGTGGGGGGGGGGGGGGGTGGGGGGGGGGTAGATGTGTACGTGACTATGTGTGTGTGTGTGTGTGCGTGTGTGTGAGTGTGTGCGTGCGTGCATGCGCGCGTGTGTGTGTGTGTGTGTGTGTGTGTGTGTGTGTGTGTGTGTGTGTGTGTGTGTGTGTGTGTGTGTGTGTGTGTGTGTGTGTGTGTGTGTATGATAGTACGTAGGAGAGAGAGGTAAAAAGAAATACCGACAGACAGGCAGAGAACAGCAGACAGACAGACACATTCAGAGTCGCTTACAAAGGCGTCTACAAAGAGTGGAAAGGTACTGCAGAAGACGTGTCAATCTTTGACTAATCACATCATAATCTTTTTAAAGAAAATTGCGGACAAAGTATGCAAAAAAATCCACCTTTGATTCCACCGTCTCCTTGACGCAAGAGACACCGATTCACATGAGCCCCTGCAGTTGCACAATCTATGTCTCTTATTCACACAGACTGACTCCTGTTGTCCCTCAAAGTCTGGGTGTCATTCAAAGTTAACTCATTCAGCCCGACGGCCGTATTTCCCAAATTTTGGAGGCGTCATCTAGTGATTATACACCAGTTGCAGGAGATGGATCGACCATGATAATTCAAGGGCAGTGCCAGATTAGCTTGGCGCCGACAGCTAATCTGGCACTGCCCTTGAATTATCATGGTCGACCCATCTCCTGCTGCAGTGCGTCATGGCTGAATGGGTTAACCCATATCATACTGAGGCTAAGAACTTCAAATGTGTACACTGCCATATGCACGCTACATTATAGTACTTACCGATAAGGATATAGACCAATGGCTTTAGTTCAAGGGTGGTGCCAGAATAGCTTGGCGCCTAGAGGCGCCAAGCTATTCTGGCACTACCCTTGAACTATTTTAGTCACACTTATTTAACACACTGGTGTATTGCGAATGATACGGGTTAAGCTCACCACTCGGTGCGCCACAACGCAAAGCAGCAGGATCAGCAGCTAAGCACGTACGACATCGCCACCCGAGTGAGACATGGCCCTGACGATCCAACGCCTTGCTCTCAGATAATGTGTGATGAACCCCTTCGCCGAAAACTGAAAACCCCAAGCCGCGAGAGGTATAGAAGCTCATGGGCCCTCGAAAGTTCTCATGAGGATCTACGCCTCTTGCTGAGAACTACTTTGTGTTCATGTTCATTTGACGGCCGGGGTTCTTTGGGCGTGGAGTTCACAGCCCATTTCAAACGCACAATCTGCGTCCACTCGCAGTGGAGGGGTTACACCTGTCTCAGCGCTCTGTCCGGGGGCCTCTTTACGGGTGCCTCTTTTCCTTTCACCACCGAGTGTGCGATCGACATTATGACGGCGCGAGGGTACTGCCTAAACTAAAACTGGAAGAGCTGTGTAGTTAGCATCAACGATTCCGATCTTTAAACTCATTGTGTCCGAGGTACGAAATACTCACATTCTGGAGTTATCCTCTGAGGACTGCATTACAATTCAGGAGACAGATCGACCACGATTGTTCAAGGTGGTGGCAGACTAGCCAAGAGGCGCCAAGCTATTCTGCCACCACCCTTGAACTATCATGGTCGAGTCATATCTTGCTGTGGTGTGTCGTGGACAGAGTGAGTTGAATGGAAACGCCCGCAAAATATACTTCAGGTCTGATCAGTACTGTTTGAAACTTTGCTTGCGAATTCGGAACACATTCCTACACAACTACGCAGTATCAAAATTAAGGGGGAGGGGGTTCGGGATATCATTGTAGGTTTTTTTTTTTACAGCACAGGACTAAATTTGGTCAGTTCACATATTTCCACTTTCCCCAGGACAGTGGACATGGAGGGCTGCGCATTCCTCTATTTTCAATCTGAACACAATATCTGCCAAATTTGTCAACGTATCTATTATTCACACTGCGTATCAGCAGGGGATGGCTTCAGTGGGGCCACAATGGTGTAGGCGGGTGCCGGTAATCGCAAACGCTGCCATTAGAAATCTATCGGGATCAACGCAGTGGAGTCGTTTTTCAGGGCTACGTTCAATAGTATCAGCGGGCAGAGGTGTCGGCTGCCCAGCACGCGATCAAGCGTTTTCATTTATCCATTTCACAGGCTACAGTAGAAAAACGCGTCTTTCACGCTTTCGAGTATCAACCTTTTCTGTTTACGCATTCGAGACGAGCCGCATCCGGATACGCGGCATCAAGCCGCGTAACCTAATGCAGGGCGTCTCGAATGTGTTAACCTTTTGAGCGCCAAGGTCCCATTTCTCAAATTTGGGAGGTGCTGCCTGACGACTATTACAAGTTGCAGGAGATGGCTTGACCATGATAATTCAAGGGTAGTGCCAGATTGGGGTGTAGGGGGCTCTGGATAGAGGTAGCACCTTTGCTGTTCGGCAGCTGCGTCCTACATAGGACGGACGGGCATCACTGGTCCTCATCCATCTCCTTAATCTCTCACGTGCTGGCTCCAAGCGCCACACCCTGGCAAACCACCTCAGCTGGTGGGCTAAACCACGTGAGGGGGTGGTGTTCACATTGCACCACTAGGCGGATGAGCTGTTTCTGACAGCCAACGGCTAGAGGACGGAGGAGATCAGGTGGGATCCAACGGCCAAATGTGGGGGAGTAAACCCTTCAAATCAGGAGTGGAGCCCCGAAGGCAGACAGCTGCCTGTATTCACGCACTGTTCTGGCAGCTCCTGCAGCCAAACTGGTGCCAAACGTACTGCTTTGCATTCCTTTGGATACATCAGCGAGGCCGAGAGGGGGATCTTGACGACTGGGCACCCCCGAGGATCTCCATACACTTCGCCCAGGCTTGCGCCCTGGAGAGGTCACTCCAGTGACTGACCCAGCAAGCGCATATACTCCATTGTCTTCCGAGACAGGATGCCCCCCCCCCCCCCCCCCCCAGTGCCAGATTAGCTTGGCGCATGAAGGCGTCTATGTGAAGCTGAGCTAGCTCTGCCGCCTTTTCACCATTCTCGGGAAGTCGTTCCTTCACAAATAGCTCTAACTCCGGACTCATGATAGAATATAGTTGCTCCGTGATGAAAGCATCCAACACGTCAACTACACTCTCCATGTCTCTCCTGGCTAACGATAGTCATCGAAGATTATATCCCCGACGTCATACAACTGGGTAGTCTTCAGGGAAGGGCAGCGTAGTCCCGTAGCTGTAGATGGGAAGGAATGTGCCATATAACTACCATGTATTATTATTATTATTATTATTATTATTATTATTATTATTATTATTATTATTATTATTATTATTAGATGATAGATCTCGCCTCCTTGGTCGCACAAACCCACCCCGTTACTGGATTTTCTTTGAGGTTAGGATGTCGGGTCAACAAGTCCCTACATTATTCAAACCAAAAAGGTCACTGCCAAGCTTGAAAAATTACAGAGGAGAACCCAACGGAGAAAGAAACACGCTTAGAAAAGATAGTTACAATACAATTTATTGTGTTGTAACTGTCGTTTTAAAGCGCGTTAGGAACGCGCTTTAAAAAGACAGTTACAACACAATAAATTGTGTTGTAACTATCTTTTCTAAGCGTGTTTCTTTCTCCGTTGGGTTCATCTAAACATGCTCAACAAGAACGGTGTGTGCGGTCAAAGAAGCAATTATAGGATTTTAACCAGATGGAAAAAGAAAAGCAGTACGCAGCAGCAAACAGAATAAAATCAAAGTAATATTATGTGCTTGTGTGTGATTTTTTAAACGCTGCGGCTCTAAGTCATTAGGTCCAACATCACATACCAGCACACATCCGATAAACTCTGATACTTACAGTTGGCTTCTGACAGTCTTAATATGCCATGCCCAATATTCCCGCAAACGGGCATTTTGAGAACTCGAACGTTTTGAGAACTGGGCGCTTTGAGAACTCTTCCTTCTTGCACTTTTACTCGCCATTTTCAATTTTCTTTCTATAGTAATCTCGTCAGATAACGTTCACTGAAGTCCCTGGCTCTCTTCTGCGTATTGGGTGGTCATCACAGTCAGACAGTTAATAAATCATGACAACCTTCGCCTTCATGATAAAAAGTAGCTGCACAATATCATGGTTTGTAAAGAACTGCTCAGCAGGCATTTGTTTCGCTGGTCTGTGATTTTGGACCTTACGGCTATAGGCTGTAAGGTTCAAAATCACAAATTAGCATAAATGTAGTTATGATATGGGATGTAATTCATCAACGCACGATACAATCACACAACGGAGACTGACTGTGCTGTTAGTTTTTGATTTTAAAAATGTGAGAGGAATTACGCATTTCAACTGGTACATCCACAAAAGTAGTTAACCCATTCAGCCCTGATGCCCTACAGCAAGAGATGGGTCGACCATGATAATTCAAGGGTAGTGCCAGATTAGCTTGGCGCCTGTCGGCGCCAAGCTAATCTGGCACTGCCCTTGAATTATCATGGTCGATCCATCTCCTGCAACTGGTGCATAGTCGTTAGATGACGCCTCCAAAATTTGGGAAATACGTCTGCCGGGCTGAATGAGTTAACATTATCTGCACAAAACAATGACCTGCTTGCGCATCTCCCTAGAAATAACGTGTTTATGCATACACCTATCCACGCAATTCAAGACTTCGCCAGGCACTTTCGGTCACTAAAACTTTCACATTCTCCAGACAAAAAGTGACTTGTTAACGTATATATACAAGATCCCGGCACGGTTTTTTTTCTTTTTCTGAACTTAGACACACAGTTCAAGACGTCAAGATCTCTGTAAATAACTAAAATTTCAAAATGTCTTTCAAGTTACAGAAAGCTTTTCATGAAGTCTTGAACTGAAAGTAAGCTTCACGCGATGCATTGTCATTCGACACCATGTTGTAACCGACACTAATACAAAGTAATACTCCGCTCTGCGGTATATGTTTGAACGATAAACTCAGTAATCCCTTTTGTAAACTCTGCAAATCCAATCCAACCGCGAGAGACACAGAGCCTGCTGCGTCCTTGCCGCCCACGGGTGTAACAAAGATATGTGCCTCTAGCCTGCAGGGCGACCATGGGGATCTATGTCTTAATGATAACCCTTTTAGCCCCAAGGTCCCATTTCTCAAATTTTGGAGGTGTTGCCTAACGGCTATGTACCATTTATAGGAGACGGATTGATTGAAGGCGCCAAGCTCATCTGGCACTACCCTTGAATTATCATGATCAATCCATCTCCTGCTGCTCCCGGGTTTAAATGGGTTAACTTCTTCTTTGTCTAGAACCTACACGTCTCTACATTCATCACAGTCACTTTAATCACTTTCTGCCGGCCTGCGGCGCGCAGATTAAGCCTGAAGTAAGCAAGTGTCATAGATACTCATGAGCCCCCGCAGGCTGCGGCGCGCAGATTAAACCTGAAGTAAGCAAGTGTCATAGATACTCATGAGCCCCCGCATCTGCGGGGTTTCATGAGAATCTTCGCCTCTTGCTTTGGGTGTTGTGTGCTGCGTTTCAGCTCTGAAAGTATTAACTTTATATCTTACTGCTCTTCAGGAGTAAGGGAGATTGAGAGATCTGTAACTGATACAAGAAAGCAAACTCAGTTTTTAAGTTGATCAGGCCGGATTCACATGCACAGTACGTAACCTGTATTTAAAAAAAAACACAATAGCAGGAAGTACGTATATTCTGTGCTGGATAGCGTCGGAATTTTCGCTTCGTGGTTTTGGTAAATCTGCCAAAGAAGTTTCTTAGTGAGGTCTAACAAAAGTGGACATGCGCCGCGCCCGAAGATATTTTGATTACCGGGCTGGTACTATGTTTAGTAACATCGTACCGTCGACCTTTTTCATTATGTGGTGGTGTTTGTTTTGAGGTTTTTTGTTTGTTTGTTTGTTTTGTTTGGGTAGTTTTTTCGTTTGTTTGTTTTGTTTGGGGTATTTTGTTTGTTTGTTTGTTTGTTTTGTTTGGGTAGTTTTTTTGTTGTTTGTTTTGTTTGTTTGGTTGTTTGTTTTGTTTGGGGTTTTCTTTTGTTTGTTTGTTTGTTTGTTTGTTTGTTTGTTTGTTTGTTTGTTTGTTTGTTTGTTTGTTTGTTTGTTTGTTTGTTTGTTTGTTTGTTTGTTTGTTTTGTCTGGGGTTTTCTTTTGTTTGTTTGTTTCTTTGTTTGTTTGTTTTGTTTGTTTTTTGTTTGTTTCTTTGTTTGTTTTGTTTGGGTTTTTTGTTTGTTTGTTTGTTTGTTTGTGTGTTTGTTTGTTTGTTTGTTATGTTTGGGGAGTTTTCCGGTTGCAAGCGACGTGTCCAAACTGGAAATATTCTGATAAAGTTATCTCAGTAATCTGAAGTAGGTGAGGAAATACACGAAATTCATCCAACCTATTCCATCTGCAAGACGCATATATATTGTAATGACACCCGTATTAACAGTACGATTGCTACGAGGACTCATGCCGCAGTGATCCTAGCGATTCCGCGAAACGGTCCCTCTAGTCCTTGCTATTAAAGTGCACAGCCTACTGTTTCTCCTTAAGATAATGAGGGGCCTCGTTTGAACCCACTCCGATCCCAGCTTACAAGGCACTAACTACTTATTTGCTCTGATCATAATTGAGGAATAATGACTACCTCATTCAGCCCGACGGGCCGTATTTCCCCAATTTGGGAGGCGTCATCTAACGACTAGGCACCAGTTGCAGGAGATGGATCGACCATGATAATTCAAGGGAAGTGCAAGATTAGCTTGGCGCCTTCAGGCGCCAAGCTAATCTGGCACTACCCTTGAATTATGGTCAAGCCATCTCCTGCAACTTGTACATAGTTGTTAGGCAACACCTCCAAAATTTGAGACATGGGACCTTGGGGCTAGATACCGCGTATCCGGATGTGGCTCGTCTCGAACGCGTGAACAGAAAAGTTTGATACTCGAAAGCGTGAAACACATTTTTTTTTCCGGCGCCAAGCTAATCTGGCACTACCCTTGAATTATCATGGTCAACCAAATCTCCTGCTGTAGGGTGTCGGTGCTGAAAGGGGTTCACACCTGGACGATGTTTATTTGTCCGATAATAAGAAGCAGACCTTAGAAAACACCTTGTTGTCGTAACTATCTCGGAGACTGGAGCCATCGACCGTGACAGATCAAGGCCAGTGCCCTTTTGGTCTTGGCTGACTCTGCGTGCCTGGTTATCTCGGCTGCCTGAACCATCGACCATAACAGCTCGAAAAGGTAGTGCCGGATGAGCTTGGTGCCTGTAATAAAAAGGCCACTACCTTTGTCTTGTCACGGTCAGTACGTCTCCTTCTGTTGGCTTCGGGGTTGAAGGTGTTTTCCTTGGCTTGTATTTGAACAGAACATTTTCATACAGCGCGAGGTAGGAATCTCACGTTAGTAATGGAAGACGACCAAAGTACTTGTAAAAAATAAATGACAAAGAATAAGGCCAAGTGGAGGGCTGGCACGGGGGAAGGGGGGGGGGGCGTGACAGGACAGGTGTGGGCGTGGTGTGGCAGAAAGAAGGGCGAGGGCGTGTCGCTTCTTTAACACTTTTAGCCTCGGATCCCTACAGCAGCAGATGGCTTGACCATGATAATTCAAGGGTAGTGCCAGATTAGCTTGGCGCCTGAAGGCGCCAAGCTAATCTGTAATTCAAGGGTAGTGCCAGATTAGCTTGGCGCCTGAAGGCGCCAAGCTAATCTGGCACTACCCTTGAATTATCATGGTCAAGCCATCTCCTGCAACTGGGTACGTAGTCGTTAGGCAACGCCTCCAAAATTTGAGAAATGGGACCTTGGGGCTACAAGGGTTAATAGCCTGTTCTCAAACACCATGGCTCTAGTCCTTAAAAACGACAGGCCAGTGTCACACCAATAGATCGTATGCATTTGGAAAAAAAAAATTCATGCCAGGTTAGGCCATTCTGCGACATGGCGTATATCAAATCGCGTGTACTGGCTTCGGCAGTAGGAAACAATGCGGTTTCCCCCTGGAGGTTTGATTTTCGAACCACAAATGTTTGCGCTGATTTCATTTCGGCCTGATGAAAATGCGCACATACTCATAAATAACAAATCAATTCCGAAAATGTATTCATCCACACAAATGCGTGGCTTATAATCTGATCTAAAAGAAATCAAGTTTCTTTAATGTCTTGTAAAACAGAGAACGCCTACCCCCGGGTTTTACCTCCACAGCTAGAAATGTTTGCCTGTATTTACATTTCTGTTTTTAAAAGCCAAACAAACTTTTCATAACCGCTTTATCGCCGCCGACTAGAAGCCATGCCTCTGAAGCCACCGCACACATCCTGGCGGACCGAGGCGCTATTATATAAAGCGGGACAGCAAGAGACATAGATCTTCATGAGCCCCCCGCATATACGGGGGCTCATGAGGATCTATGTCTCTTGCAGTTGGGCTTTGCTCGTGGTGCTCTACCTGATAAACTTTTGTATAATGCACACGAAAACAGGGGGTAAGTTAGATAAGGATATTAGTTTACACGGACGGAATGCCAATGGATCACAACACATCGGAGATCATCTTTGTCTCATAACATCAAAATAAACACCTTGACCGCCAGAGGCGACACTGTTATCAGTGCTTTACTGATATACGTCGAAAGTATTTATTTTCTACTGGGAATTTTTTTTTAAAGCCTAAACTTAGCCGACGCTAACCATATTAACATACACTGGTCTTGTTGTAGTTTTGGTCTTTTGTTTGTTTGTAATTTGTTTGTTTGTTGTGGTTGTTGTGTTGGGGTTTGTTTTGTTGTTGTTGGTTTGTGTGTGTGTGTGTGTGTGTGTGTGTGTGTGTGTGTGTGCGTGCGTGCGTGCGTGCGTGCGTGCGTGTGTGTGTGTGTGTGTGTGTGTGTGTGTGTGTGTGTGTGTGTGTGTGTGTGTGTGTGTGTGTGTGTGTGTGTGTGTGTGTGTGTGTGTGTGTGTGTGTGTGTGTGTGTATTGACAAGTGGAATAGTATTCACGTAAGAATATACCTATGAATAGTATGTGATGACCTGTGAATTTGGGCCTTACGGTCTACAATAAAGCCCAGTCCAAACCCGGTAAACACAATGTTGCCTCCCCTGATCTTCTACGCGTACGCTTTTATCAGCAAAAGGTCCTCGGACTGACCTTGACTCCTCCACCCTCCTACGGAAAATATCTGAAACCGACAATGACCATTTCAAGCACGGAACTACACAGAAATGTGACACCTGTCAAAATAAAAACGGTCAAAGCCAATCTGAACATGATTTTACTTACACAGACCCCACTGTCGTTCACGATCCTAATACACTAGAACCTATTTTGTTGCCACACAGAGTGACAGGTAGTCTCTGACGTGAAGTCTTGAAGGACACCTTGCCCCTTGTCATTAAAGACCATCATTTGGGTGGCTACAGCCACAGACACAGCTACAGCTACAGCCACAGTCACAGCTACAGCCACAGTCACAGCTACAGCCATAGCCAGCTAAATGATGGTCTTTAATGACAGGGGGTCTCCAATAAGAGCGTTCTCTTAAAACAGGTTCCTCTATACATTGCTGTTGAGTATTTGAAGAAAGGCCAACGCCAAGTTTGACAGCTTTTTGAAATTATTCTTGCACTCAGTGCTGACACACGAAAGTTTTGACACGGGCCTCACGCTCAATCTTAACCCATTCAGCCCCGGCACACCACAGCAACACACGGATCGAGCATGATAGTTCAAGGGTGGTGCCAGAATAGCTTGGCGCCTATCATGCTCGATCTGTCTCTAGAATTGTAATACAGTCCCCCAAAGGGCAACTTCAAAATTTGATGATTTCGGCCCTGGGGCACAATGTGTTAATTGAGTGCACTAGCACTCGATTATATATCGGAACTATAAAATAAATAAATACAGAGAATCCGAAATAGCTCCGGCGGTTAAACGTCGGAGCAAGAGAGCAAAGGGAATCGCCGGGTCGTGGGTTCGAGTCCCCGTCCCGGGCCCCGGTAGATGGACTCGCAATCCAGGGGGAAAAAAAGACGGGCTTGTTCCACAGCATGTCCGTTGAAAGGTCCTGGTAAATCAAAGTGGCACAGCTGAAGTGCGCCTGATTTGATCAGTGTTCAGGTCGTACTCCATAGGCAATAGATTTCCCTTTCCCCCCATTAACCGCCCGTCAGGGCCGTCCATTATTACTTCGGTGCCGTGGACGTTAAACCCCGAACTAACCAAATAAATACAGAGGGACACGGGTGAAGATTGGCGAGGGGGTGGGGTGGATGGGGGGAAGGGACGGGGTTGAGTGGTCCTCTCTCTTCCAGACATCCTCTGCATACCTGCGGTGACTGTACCCGACACATGAGAATTCACTCCAAGACACCGTAATAATGGCGTGCCTTTTTCACAGCAATACATGTTTGACGTGTGCCTTCGCACACAGAGAATGAAAAATTCACGATAACTAACATCAAAGTAATTTATAAGTACGCAATCAGTCATTAAAGTATCAACACCCTCAATTGTCTGAGAAACACAAAAGTAAATCTAGCAAGTAAGAACAAGTACTGATGAGCCTTTGCGACCAGCGGCGGCTCATGAGATTCTGTCTCTTGTAGAAATCAGGGGTGATACTTCAAAGTATATTCTAATACACCCCACAATATTATTAACCCAAACTAGACAATTCTTTTCAATATGCAAGATACGGTCAGTTCAACTTGCTTTCATGCTGCAAGCACAGCTCATGATACAAGATCAAAATCAAGCTACCCGCATACAAAGGTCAAATTTTACATTTTTCCAAACAATTCTTGCACCCAAAACAGGCATAGATTCTCAAGAGCCCCTGCTGCTGCAAGGGCTCATGAGAATCTATGCCGCTTCTGGTTAATATCTATATCTGCAGACCGAGGGATTCATTCGTGATCATGTTTTCACTAATACCGCGGTCATGTTCAGAAAGGTGTTCATTCAGACGAGAAAAGCTTTTCTCCGATTACACGTGTAATGCCAATGCGATATCCCTACATTCAGACGTAAGCCATTACTGAGCAGATAAAAGTATAAGATGGAACCAGCGTACACACGTAGCTTTTGGTGTTATCCGTTTCAAGTCAAGGGTCAAATATAGTATAACCCCCTTGTGTTTACAGTACCGTTGGTCGCACGCACAAAGGGTTAACCCATTCAGGCCTGACGCACTACAGCCGGAGATGGGTCGACCATGATAATTCAAGGACAGTGCCAGATTAGCTTGGCGCCTGTCGGCGCCAAGCTAATCTGGCACTGCCCTTGAATTATCATGGTCGATCCATCTCCTGCAACTGGTGCAGTCATTAGATGACGCCTCCCAAATTTGGGAAATGAGTTAAAATCTAAATATTAAAAAAAATTCATGCATACAAGTCGTGAGACGACGTGTAACCGTGACAGTTTAAGTCAGGTATTAGCAATGTTTGTCATTGTCCTCGTGCAGTTAACAATCATTTATCATTTTATTCTGCGTGTTTAACTGAGTACAAACAAACTAAAATCTTACAATCGTGAGGTTTACAGTGGGGTAGACCTTTACTGCCTGGGGTTTCCACTCAATCAAGAATAAGAAATCTCCTCGTTCCAGTCCGCCCTCAAAACTCACCGCTTTCAACAGTTCTAGCACTATACCACCACACTCCCCACCCCAAGCTGACTGTCGTAATGTATTTCACTATTTGTGGTACGTGAGTCGTTGTCTAAAGCGTGCGCATGCGTGCGTGAGTTGTGAGTGCGCGCTTAGAGTTATAATTATTATAAGATAAGCGCATTATAAATACCGTAATTATTTATTATTATTATTATTATTATTATTATTATTATTATTATTATTATTATTATTATTATTATTATTATTATTATTATAAGTACTGTAGATACATGTCGCATGAGATGGATCAACTATGACAGCTAATCAGGGTAGTGCCTGATTTTCTAGACTCCTATTCACCATCAAAGCTAATCATGTGTTGAATTCAAACTACCACGATCACTGGTATGGTTAGCACGACTCTTGCAGTAGCTACAGAGCCGAGCGTATCGGGCACTACCTTCGAACTATCACAATCAGATCATCCTCCGCAACAGGCACTGGAACTCTAAAGCTATGACAGTCAATGGATCTTCCACAGTTGGCGCTAGACATGTAAAAGGTTTTGAACTGAACCAGAAAAAGAAGGTGCAGTCATACGTAAGAAAGTATTCAGGAAATGGTAATGGGAGATATGGCACGATAAACACCGGGGGGATATGGGACGTTATACCATGGGAGATATGAGACGATATACCACTCAACAGCGAAAACATGTATCCCTGCATAAACCGCTGCTATTATGCTATTATAAACTTGCCTCACGCAGTTTTGAAATGGATCACTGATCACGTCTTGTCACTAAAACCCCAACAACTGCCTCCCCTTGTGGGTGTAAATAAGGACGATTTCAGCCAACAAGAGGTGTAGATTCTCATGAGCCCTGCGGATGGTGGGGCGTATGAGAATCTAAGCCTCTTGCAGGTGAATAGCTCTGGATTATAGAACGGGTTATTGAACTCATAGCTTGCTGTAGACTCAGATTAAACAGCGCAATACTAAAGGGAACGGCATTGAGCAAGAGATTTGAAAAATTGACATAGAAATCGAACTGAATACTTAATGACATAGTGACATGAAAAGGTGGTTGGGAAAAGAAGAGGAAAAAGGAGAGAAACGGGTGACCCTATTTTGATTAACTGCGATTATTTACTCTCTACCTCTCTAAGGATATGATAGAAAAGGTAATCATTTATCCCTAAAAAATAAAATCTCTCTCTCTCTCTCTCTCTCTCTCTCTCTCTCTCTCTCTCTCTCTCTCTCTCTCTCTCTCTCTCTCTCTCTCAAATCAAGTGATATAAAAATAAAATCTGAACACTTACATAGTTTTTTTCTCTCTCAGATCAATTGATATTACATTACAAATAAAATACAAACACTTACCCAGTCAGCGAAGGTCCTCGGGGCCACGACGGCTGCAGTGGGCCCGCGCACAGCCACTGCGGCCGTCGTGGACCCGAAGACATTTTGCTGCTGGGGTACCAAAGACAAAGTTTTTTTGACTTGCCACTCGAAGCGCAAGATGTTGGAAGAGACATTGACTAAGACTAAGAAGTACCCAACGGAGAAAGAAACACGCTTAGAAAAGACACGTACAACACAATTTATTAATGTTTCGGGTAAATACCCTTTGTCAAAATAGACAAACAAACAGAGAGATCAGCCGCTACTTATCTTCATTCGCAGAAGGAATGTGGCAACCCTAACTAAAACATTATAACTATTGACTAAGATTGAATATGTTGTGAAATACACGCCAGTGAACAACAACCCAAGAAAACAAAACCCTCAATTCACCTCACTCTGTTCTTTTTCAGCGTGATATCCTAACTAGGTGTCTGCTGGTCTATCATTTCTGGTGCGTCTTCACACCGTTAGTTCTAAAATCACAAGGCACCGCACACATGAATAATAATAATAATAATAATAATAATAATAATAATAATAATAATAATAATAATAATAATAATGAGTACTTGTATAGCGCCTAACCTCAGATTAGAGCTCTACTGAGGCGCTTAACAAAAACTAATTGTACAAAAATAACTAATTACAAAAACGCACTTTACAAAAAAAAAAGTAGGGGCCTACTAAAGCGAAAATACAACGCATGGGTCATAAATGAAAAATAGGTCAACCTCAGCATCACGCACTACAGTTTAGCGCGGTATTTGATACGACGCGCACGGGTCTCTGGCTCCCACGGGTATGCCCGGTGAGCAAATGGTCCTCGGGCCGATATCAGCGTTAGCTGGCCCGCGCCAGCGGGCCAGCTAACGCTGATATCGGCCCGAAAATCTTTCACTTACCAACTGGCTTTTCTTCACAAGTATGTATGTAAGTTCAGCACTACAGTATGTAAGTTCAGCACTACAGTATGTAAGTTCAGCACTACACAATATCGCGAATAACGCTGTCAGACTATATGGCTCCCGGGTGCCGCGATACCCTGAGTCTGACCCGTGGTTATAATGTGTGCGTACCTGTTTCAAAGTGTACTGAACCTGGCGTGCTCCTCCCAAATGCTGAAGATTGACGCAATGACGTGGCAACATTGCTGATTACAGCCAATGTTCTTTCGAATCCAAATGAAATCAGAAAAGGTCGAACACATGAATTTGCATGCGCATGTTTGTCTCAGCAACAACAAGAACGTTTAGCCAACAAGGAACTTATATTCTATCTTATGCAGGGGCTCATGAGGGATATCTGCTTTACCCTTTACTAAACCAAGACATGAATCTTAACTAGCCTTACTAGGTCCATTGAAATCCTACCATACTTACAAAGGACGCACTGAAGGTCACGAACTTCATTCCAACAGATATGCTGACCTTGTGTCGTCCGGGTAGTCCCCACAGCACTGACGAAAGATTTACATTCCTGTGTCATATCAGTCCGTACAGACCAAAATAATCTGTTGACGTAGCTCGCTGGCCCATCAAAGCAACTTTTATTTGGGTTTTTGGCCGCGTTAGTGCGAATATCATGACGTTTCTAGTTGCTCCGAAACCAATTATTCATGTGCCACGCATCTGTGGGTTCACACAATTGGATCGGTTGTTCACATGCCAATACGAGTCTATAACCCACCCATGCCTGTCACCGCACATGAAATCTCAGCTGCTAAACCGTTGCGACTTGACAACCAGATATCCTACCATCTTGAAAGAACGCGGACTGACCATGGAACCAGCAAGAGGCATAGACCCTCATGAGCCCCTGCGACTGCGGGGGCTCATGAGGGTCTATGCCTCTTGCATCTGGGTGGTACTTCCTGTGTCCCGGCATGGTTAAAATGCATTTGCATTACAGTGCAATAAACTGGTGTGAATGTGTTCATCCTAGCTGGCATAGGTCTGGCCCGATCGCCCCACAACACTGACTGCACTACAAACACACGTTCTTAATTAATAATAATAATAATAATAATAATAATAATAATTAATAATAATAATAATGCTAATAATTAATAATAATAATAATAATAATAATAATAATAATAATAATAATAATAATAATAATAATAATAATAATAATAATAATAATAATAATAAATAATAATAATAATAATAATAAAGAGCATTAATAATAAAGAGAATCCCCAGGAGCAGTGGGCTCTAAGCGCGTTACAGAAAATGTATGTATGCAGAATCTCACAACATTTATAAAAATTTAATCTACGCACACAGATACAATTGAAACACACATAACAAAACCATTCCCAAGTTAAACGTATTTTGATGGTGCTGATGTGCCACCACGATGGTGCTACCCGGTCAACAAAGGGAAGACCTAAGATCAAGGTCACCACGATGGTGACAACCTGAGAAAGGAACTAAATAAACAAACATGCTGGCACTGATTTTCCGCAATTAAGACACTAAGCCTTAAAGAGACCTACTTCAGACAGTAAGGGGTTAAGAGTTGGCAATATCTCCTTTATAAATATGTCCTTAATACGTCGAACAACCATGCTGGACCCCCCAAAATGATGAAGTCTGAATGTCGTAAAATGACAGACTGTTCTGCTCTTCTCCTCCTTTGACGGTACGCAGGAGAGCTCCTTCCCTACGCTCAAAAGGCAGCGGGAGCCTCTGATGTGTGTACGCAGGAGAGCCCCTTCCCTTACGTTCAAAGGCAGCGGGAGCCTCTGGTGTGTGTACGCAGGAGAGCTCCTTCCCTTACGCTCAAAAGGCAGCGGGAGCCTCTAGTGTGTGTACGCAGCAGAGCTCCTTCCTTTACACTCAAAAGGCAGCGGGAGCCTCTGGTGTGTGTACGCAGGAGAGCTCCTTCCCTTACGCTCAAAAGGCAGCGGGAGCCTCTGGTGTGTGTACGCAGGAGAGCTCCCTCCCTTACGCTCAAAGGCAGCGGGAGCCTCTGGTGTGTGTACGCAGGAGAGCTCCTTCCCTTAAGCTCAAAAGCAGCGGGAGCCTCTGGTGTGTGTACGCAGGAGATTTCCTTCCCTTACGCTCAAAGGCAGCGGGAGCCTCTGGTGTGTGTACCCAGGAGAGCTCCCTCCCTTAAGCTCAAAAGGCAGCGGGAGCCTCTGGTGAGTGTACGCAGGAGAGCTCCTTCCCTTACGCTCAAAGGCAGCGGGAGCCTCTGGTGTGTGTACGCAGGAGAGCTCCTTCCCTTACGCTCAAAGGCAGCGGGAGCCTCTGGTGTGTGTACGCAGGAGAGTTCCTTCCCTTACGCTCAAAGGCATCGGGAGCCTGTGGTGTGTGTACGCAGGAGAGTTCCCTCCCTTACACTCAAAGGCAGCGGGAGCCTCTGGTGTGTGTACGCAGGAGAGCGCCTTCCCTTACGCTCAAAAGGCAGCGGGAGCCTCTGGTGTGTGTACGCAGGAGAGCTCCTTCCCTTACGCTCAAAGGCAGCGGGAGCCTCTGGTGTGTGTACGCAGGAAAGTTCCTTCCCTTACGCTCAAAGGCAGCGGAAGCCTCTGGTGTGTGTACGCAGGAGAGTTCCTTCCCTTACGCTCAAAGGCAGCGGGAGCCTCTGGTGTGTGTACGCAAGAGAGTTCCCTCCCTTACACTCAAAGGCAGCGGGAGCCTCTGGTGTGTGTACGCAGGAGAGCTTCTTCCCATACGCTCAAAAGGCAGCGGGAGCCTCAAGGGCTCTGGAGGAGAGTCCGAAATAGCTCAGGCGGTTAAACGTCGGAGCAGGAGAGCGAAGGGAATCGCCGGGTCGTGGGTTCGAATCCCGTCCCGCCCCGGTAGCTGCACTCACAATCCAGGGGGGGGGGGGGGGGGGAAAGATTTGTTCAATAGCATGTCCGTTGAAAGGTCCTGGTAAATCAAAGTGGCAAAGTTGGAGTGCGCCTGAGTTGATCAGTGTTCAGGTCGTACTCTATAGGCAATAGGTAATAGATTTCCCTGTCCCCCATAACCCGCCCGTCAGGGTCGTCCATGATCACCTCGGTGCTGTGGACGTTAAACCCGAACTAACCAACCAAGGGCTCTGGTGTGTGTGCCTGCTTACAGGGACTGTGAAAAGAAGGCTGGAAAAGTCTGAGTTCAGGCAAGACAACATTGATGATCCATTGTGTATCGGCGATGATCAACGCCTGCCAATGAGCATAATTCGACCATGACAGTTGTAAGGAGGTGCCTACATGTACGCGGTTCTCTATGAAATCAGCCTAGTGTTCTTAACACTAAATAAGTCAGTGTACCGTAAGCATAGCAGGTGGTCCTTTGGTGTCAGTTTCACCAATACGAGGAAAAAAAAGCATTAAATCACACCAAACGAGGGAACAGTCAGAAACAAACCCCAAGCTTAATTCCTCAATCTAAGAAACACAGCCGAGTAAATGGGACGGATCTCCGGCAGCAAGAGACATAGATTCTCATGAGCCCCTGCTCTGCAGGGGCTCATGAGAATCTATGCCTCTTGCAGACAAAAACCCTGGCTGAATGATGCGATATGTTGAACTATCTTGACACGACTCACTGCCGATCCTATCATATCAACAAGGGACGCACTGAAATGTCTTTATGCACGTTGAACCAAAACGACCACCGCCTTTTAAGGAAAAACGTACAATGTGCTTGATCTTTGTAATCTGGCACGCGGCGTACATCATGGGCTCCTGAAAGTCTATGCCTTATCCTGACGAAATGAGATGGATGGGCTTTGTAGAACGAATAAGGATCTACATTGACGCAAGTACTTTGTTTTGTGCAGTACATGGTTCAATGCTGTCAGTGTTAGGTGCGGCTCTACAAAAAAAAAAATTATAAAGTAAATGGAGTATGATATTTATTTATTTATTTATTTATTTATTTATTTATTTAAAAAATTATTTAAAAATTCATTTAAGAGCTATTGAAAACATTTTAGAATAGATGGCGAAGTTATTTGTTCCTTTGTCTGTTTGTTTATTTGTTTGTTTATTTGTTTGTTTGTTTGTTTGTTATCAAAGAATGTATTTATTTAAGAATTATTGAATACATTTTAGAATAGATGCCGAAGTTAGTTGTTTCTTTGTGAGTTCCTTTGTTTCTTGATTTATTTGTTTATTTTTAAAACACATTAATTGTATACAAATATGTCTTCGTACTAACTAATCAATTATTTTTGGCTTGTTTTTCTTTCTGGACATGTCCGTGAGTTCATTATCAGCGTGTACATTTACTGTTGAAGCAGTATCGGCACAATATTATCAGCATGTACATTTACTGTTGAAGCAGTATCTGCACAATATTATCAGCATGTACATTTACTGTTGAAGCGATATCGGCACAATATAATCAGCGTGTAAATTTACAGTTGAAACAGAATCGGCATAATATAATCAGCGTGTAAATTTACTGTTGAAACAGAATCGGCACAATATTATCAGCGTGTAAATTTACTGTTGAAACAGTATCGGCACAATATTATCAGCATGTACATTTACTGTTGAAACAGAATCGGCACAATATTATCAGCGTGTAAATTTACTGTTGAAACAGTATCGGCACAATATTATCAGCATGTACATTTACTGTTGAAACAGAATCGGCACAATATTATCAGCGTGTACATTTACTGTTGAAACAGTATCGGCACAATATTATCAGCATGTACATTTACTGTTGAAACAGAATCGGCACAATATTATCAGCATGTACATTTACTGTTGAAACAGTATCGGCACAATATTATCAGCGTGTACATTTACTGTTGAAGCAGAATCGGCACAATATTATCAGCGTGTACATTTACTGTTGAAACAGAATCGGCACAATATCATCAGCGTGTACATTTACTGTTGAAACAGTATCGGCACAATATTATCAGCGTGTACATTTACTGTTGAAACAGTATCGGCACAATATTATCAGCGTGTACATTTACTGTTGAAGCAGAATCGGCACAATATTATCAGCATGTACATTTACTGTTGAAACAGTATCGGCACAATATCATCAGCGTGTACATTTACTGTTGAAACAGTATCGGCACAATATTATCAGCGTGTACATTTACTGTTGAAGCAGAATCGGCACAATATTATCAGCGTGTACATTTACTGTTGAAACAGTATCGGCACAATATTATCAGCGTGTACATTTACTGTTGAAACAGAATCGGCACAATATTATCAGCGTGTACATTTACTGTTGAAGCAGCATCGGCACAATATTATCAGCAAAAGGTGCTCGGGCCAACGTCAGCCGTAGTCTGCCCGCGCACAGTCTGTGTGCAGCTCGTCTAAGACTGACATCGGCCCTATGACCTTTCGCCATTGGTTCCAAAAGAGTTCAATTCTGCTAGCGTCATTTAACACATTCGAGACGTGCTGCTTAACGCATTGTACCCCAAGACCCAAATCCCCACATTTTCCCGTTGTCCTCTGAAGACTGCATTGCAGTGCAGGACACAGATCGACCATGATAGGTCAAGGGTGGTGCCAGAATAGCTTGGCGCCCATAGGCGCCAAGCTATTCTGGCATCACCCTTGAACTATCATGGTCGATCCTTATCTTGCTGTGGTGTGTCTGGGGTAGAATGAGTTAATGCCGCGTATCCGGATGCGGCACGTCTTGAATGTGTTAAGTGTTGACAGCTGGAGTTGACTGACAAACGGCGCCAGTTAGTGCGGCTTGAAATCTCAGCGTCAGACTAAGATTTGTATAATATTATGAAGAGAAACTAGATATAATGTCGTGTTTTGGGCCACTTGAGGATATCCAAAAACAAACATGTAGATCAACACGCGAAGAAAAGAAATAACTTGAAGCGCCATCGTAAAACGGAAAATATTTGCTTACGACTTCACGGTTGTGAAGCATTAAAAACACCTGCAGACCGCGTTACTTTTTAATCTTCATTCGTCAGTCTTGATACATTACAAGCGGGTCAGACTGAATATAATAGTTCAAGGGTGGTGCCAGAATAATAATAATACATAGTATTTATATGGCGCATTTCTCATATTTATAATATAACTCAATGCCCAGGACATAGCCGCGAAATGAACCCAACAAGCACGCTCACGTGAATCACGCGCATTCCCTCACACACTGTACATAAACACAGAACATTCACGTGGTGCTAAGGGCAAGCTCAAGCGAGCTACTGAATTTTTGGAAATTTAAATCGTTTTTTATAATTTTGAAATTTGATTAAGTGGACTGAAATTAATACCAAATTCGTGGGGGAGGAAGAGCCGTAGTACCCGGAGAAAGAACCCCCGACGGTCCGCCCGAATTAACGGTGACACTTACTAGAGGAGAAACGTCCGACGCCGGAACCGGGTATCGAACCTCGCACCTCTGGCATTGGTGGCAGGCGCTTTTACCGCTGCGCCACGGACCGCCTGAGGCGCCAAGCTATTCTGGCACCACCCTTGAACTATCATGTTCCATCTACCTCCTGAATGGGTATGTAGTCTTCAAGGACAACTCTAAGCCTTTAGGTCTAAAGTTGAGACAATCAATGAATCACACAACACAACTGTACGACTTGATAGCGTGGCTGAAGAGCAAACCAAACATTAGTATTACACAAATTACTAGTACGCCAAAATTGGTCAAACTATGAAAAGGAAACAATTGCCAGATAGAGCGGTTGGCGCTGCTCCTTGGCAACAAACCTTCCCCGAAGAAGGCAGCCCATATTTCTCTCCGAGGGACACTGGCAAGTATACAACAACAAAAAATAAAAAATATAAAAGTAACCTTACCGCAATCGTTTAAGTTATGGGGGTATGCATCTCCTAAGCGTGGGTTTTCTTGAAGATGTAGTTTCAGCCGTGCTGGATGCTGCCTGTTTCGGCGCTACTGTACATGCAAACCACAACCCTACCACACACAAGCAGTGCACAGACAATATTCTATTAATATGATTTCAATATCGTCCACAACTGACTGCCGGCTGACAACAAAAAGTCCATGGGGAGAAGTGTAATCGGAGAGAAACGCTTCACTAGACCGGTCAGGTGTAAACGTTGTTTTATGCTATGGACTATGATAGTTAACTTAACTCATTCTACCCCAGACACACCACAGCAAGATAAGAATCGACCATGATAGTTCAAGGGTGATGCCAGAATAGCTTGGCGCCTATGGGCGCCAAGCTATTCTGGCATCACCCTTGAACTATCATGGTCGATCTGTGTCCTGCACTGCAATGCAGTCTTCAGAGGACAACGGCAAAATATGGGGATTTCGGTGTTGGGGTAGAACGAGTTAAGGGGCCAAAAAGAGCACGTTATGTGAGTAAACAGATCGATATGCAGCCAAGTAGTCAGGTGGATAGATAGGTGGGGCAGGCTAGGAAGGCTGAAACTTGACACGTCGTGTGCTGGAGCAGTCTGGAGGACCCGAATTCGATACGAACCCGACCCGAATCCGAAGCGGGTCCGAAACCGGAAGGTTCGTGCGAGTGATTTTTCGTGTTTGTGTGTTTCCATACGCACGATGCGGACACGAATTCGTATCCGGCTTCGAACAAAAATGACGCAATTTTTAAAGAAAAATTGCATCACCGCATCGAGTTCGGATCGTATTCGTACCGGATTCGTGCTTTTGGAACCGTAGCCGTTAGCCTGCTAGACGTGCCTCAAACCTGGAAACTCCTACACAGTTTTCCCGTCAGAGAAGGAGATGCGTAATCCACACAGGACTAGGCACCTCCTTCTTTGAAGGGAAAATACAGTTTGGTTCGATGCATGACACCTCCCCTCAGCAGCAAAACGTTTTCGGGCCCACGACGGCCGCAGTGGGCCCGATGACCTTTGCATACTGAGTCAAACAGCGCATACTACAAAACTGTTCAACTAACAATTTTTTTTTTTTTTACGTCATTCTAAATTTTCTCTATACAGGATGACGTCTTTTCTTTCTATCGTGTGTTCTTTTCTGTTCTACGTTTGTTTCCAAGTCACCTCAAGAAGGATCTTTGATCCGAAACGTCGTTCCTTGTATCTAATTTAAAGGGTTTTCAACCTCTATCTTCTGTTTTCTTTTAACAATTTACTCCGGTAAGAGAGCTCAAGTTTAGACCGAACTGTCTGCACGTGGGGACTTTAACGACCCCAAAATGAAGTGCGCGTTTTGAACGAGAGCCCTTGAATTTTATCATGAAAAAGTGCAAGATATTATTGTCTAAGATTTAACCCAATAAAATTTTCTCATACTGAGAATAGAAGTAAATGAGGTCGATCCTAATGGGGCAAGTGGCATAGATTCTCATGAGCCCCTGCGGTCGCAGGGGCTCATGAGAATCGATGCCTATTGCAGATGGTCGGTGAAGTGATGTTAATAGCAGTTAAACGGAGGTTACCAATTGACGGTTATCTGATAGTTAGGAACTCGATCGTGCTGTGCTGTTGTGCCATTTCTATATTGCAAACGTAAAAAGCGCATCTCTATCTCATCTCTCTCTCTCTCTCTCTCTCTCTCTCTCTCTCTCTCTCTCTCTCTCTCTCTCTCTCTCTCTCTCTCTCTCTCTCTCTCTCTCTCTCTCTCTCTCTCTCAAGGACAGATTGGAAGAAAGGCCTGTGCGCCTAATATCTCAATCCTTGATAAATAAAGTTTCAGTCAGTCAGTCAGTCAGTCAGTCTCTCTCTCTCTCTCTCTCTCTCTCTCTCTCTCTCTCTCTCTCTCTCTCTCTCTCTCTCTCTCTCTCTCTCTCTCTCTCTCTCTCTCTCAAGGACAGATTGGAAGAAAGGCCTGTGCGCCTAATATCTCAATCCTTGATAAATAAAGTTTCAGTCAGTCAGTCAGTCAGTCTCTCTCTCTCTCTCTCTCTCTCTCTCTCTCTCTCTCTCTCTCTCTCTCTCTCTCTCTCTCCTCTCTCTCTCTCTCTCTCTCTCTCTCTCTCTCTCTCTCTCTCTCTCTCTCTCTCTCTCTCTCTCTCTCTCTCTCTCTCTCTCTCTCTCTCTCTCTCTCTCTCTCTCTCTCTCTCTCTCTCTCTCTCTCTCTCTCTCTCTCTCTCTCTCTCTCTCTCTCTCTCTCCACGGATTCTTAACAGAGCACCCACTCAGATTTCTAAAAATAAAAAAGTCTCTTTACATCGTTCACATGACGACTTACAGCACACAGCATTAAACTTAAATTAAATCAGTTAATGAATAAATGAACGAATAAATAACGAATGAATGAATAAATGAATCAGTCAGTCAGTAGGTGAGTTTGTCAATTAATCATCAGTCAGTCAGCCAGTCAGTGAATCAATCTGTCAATTAATAAATCAATGTTTCCTTACCAGTAACAACACAACTGAATAATTCCGTGCTAACTCAGATATCCCATATTTGTCTCAGCGCACCTCTCAAGCTGACTATACACAGGTAAGCACTAAGCACGGCACTATTCAGTGATTCTGCATTTGCGCGGCGTTTCCCTGGTAACGGATTTAACGACTCCATAGTTACGAGAAAGAAAGCGATGGTGTAGGCTGGGACGACACGTTAATCGATAATGAAGGGCCCGTAATTACCCTGCTTGTCCGCCCACAGGACAAGGACACCTAGACATGTTACGTCCCTTAATCGCGATGTTTGTGTCTAAATAAGTCTTTCAGTGCCGAGAAAGTTTTATCACCACCCAACTGCAAAAGGTATAGATCCTCATGAGCCCCCACAGTTGCGGGGGCTCATGAGGATCTATGCCTCTTGCTGAAATCACTTTGAATCCATGTTTCTGGGACATGTACGATTCTTTATGGTGTTGAATTAACGAAGATCGTAGAAACACAGTCGGTTGACACTGAACGAGTTTAGTACCATAGGGCCAGGAAACCTAAACAAATTAAGTCCCCTGATGCCGACTCTTGTGTCTGAAATACCTGTAAGTATCAAAATACTTTTTTTTAAGCTAAGAGTCGCTTAATTCGTTGAAGTTTCTTGACCATGTGATCCACTAAACTGCGGTCTGACGGGACCTCTGAAAAAAACTAGTGTGATCGGTATGTCCAATAGTGTTAAATTTGAAATTGACTGTAACCTTAGTCATACATTTTGTGTCTGCCGACCAGTCTCGGGCATACTGAAAACGTCAAACTAAAATCCATATTCACAGTACTTATTAGAAACAAAGTAACAAGGAAACAACAAACAAACACAAATGTTTCTTGACAAGGCACACACACACACACACACACACACACACACACACACACACACACACACACACACACACACATACCGGGACACACACACACACACTTACTGTATGCTGCATCTGGAGCGAGATCTGGGAATGTCTTCATCGCCCATGTTGTGTTAATTTCTTGAGCTTAGACTGATACCATTTGACGATGCACTGCGTTTACGCAGCAAAGTGTTCCTTTGCAAGCAGGCCCACTCAGGCCCACTCGGGCCCACTCGGACCCACTCAGGCCCACTCGGGCCCACTCGGGCCCACTCGGGCCTGCTTACAGAGGGACGCTTTTGCTGCGTAAACGTAGTGGTTACTAAACTTGTATCTCGACTTCTAATAAACTCCCAACAAAGTAAAACACGCTTAGAAATGACAATTACAATACAACCGTGTTCTAATTGTCCTTAATAGGCGTGTTTCTTATTTTGTTATGAGACAAGCGCGCTTACCACGGACAGATACATCATAACAATGTTCTAATTGTCCTTTCCGATCGTGTTTCTTTCTCTGCTGGGATCTGCATCTACACGATTGACAGTCAACTCTAGCCTGAATTCAAACACCAACTGCTGTGACTGACACAACACTGCACAATGTCCGAACTTTTTTTTCGTATGTCCGCTGTCCTCAAGGAAACAATCCGACTGGTACGTGGACTTATCGGTCAATGATTTGCAACGGAAAATAGAAATTAAACTTAGGTGAATGAACACACCTATCTAACGACGGGTTAGCAAGAACTGATACGCTCTCAGGAACGTCTTGACCGCCACTAATTAAAGGTGCTGTGTCCACGAGTTAACAAGAACTGATACGCTCTCATGAACCTCTTGACCGCCACTAATTAATGGTGCTGTGTCCACGAATATTCCAACAACAATCTGTCGACAGGAGCGGGTCTGGGGATGTTGCCTGGGGCTTCTGACCCACTCCCCCCTCCCATCCCCCCCCCACACACACACACACACACACACACACACACACACATACACCGCACGACAAGACGAGATTAACACAGATGAAAAAAGCGGATGACTTTAAACGGCAAGAAAGAAACAAGTGGAAAAGATTCGAGATGTAAGTTGTATTCGGTGTATTTGGAATGCAATCATTTGTAAAATGCGAGCAACTGCCTCGAATTACCACGGGGAATCAGTAAGCCCTGCACAAACGCCTAAAAAAAAATCATCCAGTTAGATTATCTTCACCAATTTTCTCATGAAACAAAACAGCAAGCCCGTGACCTAGGGAAGGCCTAAAGGACAGCACACCCTCCATCCTAAAATGCCCTAAAGTAAAAGTCAGAGTTATCCCCCATCCCACCCCCCCCCACCCCACCCCCCTCCCCCCGTGACCCCAAACTGGTCCGCCGTTGACTACTTTACACGAGACGTGACCCATCGTAAACCATCACAGACTAAAATACCTCTTCTCTCACTGACAAACATAGATAAAAATAAGACTAGCAAAAGGCATAGATTCTCATGCGCCCCCGCATCTGCGGGGGCTCATGAGAATCTATGTCTCTTGCTGACCAATTGTTTAGCAGTTGCACTACCCAGACCAACGCCTCAACAAAGAAAGGGCCATGCAATTGACACTTACCAGTTGAATACCTTCCCAATGGCTCCACTACAAAAAGGTGTAACAACTGATAATTGTGTGTGAAATAGCCTTAACCCCTTTCATGCCGAGAAAATGGTCATACAACCCAACCGTAAGAGGCAAAGAACCTCATGAGCCCCCGCAAACCCGGTCTGACTTGATGGCTCTCAGGAACCGCCGCATAATGAGGGTGACCCGCAATGAGGACTTGTCCTCACTTTCACACAAGGTAACAAAAGTACTTCAGCTCTCTCCCTTCTACCCCAGTGCGCAAAAGACCATCGGGCCGACGTCGGCCCGATGGCCTTTGCGCACTGGGACTGCCCTTATGACGCGAAGACACAAACCCAATTTGTCCCTAAACGATCCAGCGGTGGTTTCCATTACACCCAGGCGTGTGGAGACGGGAATACAATGGCATGTTACAGACAGCGCGGGGGAATAAAGACAGGGGTGGACCGCCCGATAAGGCTGTCACACCTGGCGCCCTCCAAACACCACGGTCACTGTCATGCCTGTGTAACACATTAACCCCACGACTGTTGTGACGATATCGTTCGGCGGAAAAGACGCGCTATTAAGCGGTATCGTCAGTAGGAGTCAAGGGGTTAAAAACACTAAGTGGGACTCCCCAACCTGGGGAGGGGTGAGGGTGTTTGTCCTCTCTATTTCTGTTCAGGAGACAGACTGACAACAACAGTTCAAAGGTAGTGCGAGAGATCGAGAAGTTTGACTATCAAATAAACTTCAAGCTACTTTGTGAACCATCATTATGGCTTTCTATTGTGTTGTACAGTGAGTCTGGGATACACCAGGTTTGACCGTGCGAGGTGTGAGCGCTCTAAAACAACTAACTTCCAAGCACCTGCGCTGCTAACCACTTCACGTGTAACTTTTTACGGAATATATAAGATATGACAGTGGGGATTTCAGTTCGTGAAATATTGCCGCTCTCAGATGCCAATGTGTAACAAATCGTTACAGGTAAAGGGAGAAAATCATAGGTAAAGGGAGGGAAGCGTGTCGAATCGATCGTGACTAACACGAGACACAGCAATGTAACTGCAGTCTAGTGCTGCCACAGTTTCAGGGAGCAGACCAGCGTTAAAACCTTGACAGCTCCAGATAGGGAATTTAACCTTTATCATTCGGAATACACCAGTGTGTGAAATAAGTTTGACTAAAATAGCTCAAGGGTAGTGCCAGAATAGCTTGGCGCCTCTAGGCGCCAAGCTATTCTGGCACCACCCTTGAACTGAAGCCAATGGTCTATATCCTTATCCGTCAGTACTATAATGTAGCTTGCGTATGGCAGTGTACAAATGTGAAGCTTTTAACCTCAGCATGATATGGGTTAACTGGTATAGGTTCCCTGGCCCTGTGGTGTTATTTGGGCTGTCTTAAAAACAGCTCTAGGTATTGGGAGCTGTATCGTGTGTATGGTATGATCAGCCGGCCGTGGGGCCCAGCCAAAAACTCCTTTGACATGGCAGGGCCCGAATGCGCTGTGACCCTTCTCCCTACTGAATAGCTAATAGTGAGGTGTCGTTTGCAACGTACGACTCCCAACAACGAACGAGAGTGAAAGACACGGCGGACAAACAGCTTCCACCGTAAGGATAGACAACACTCCAATCATCTCCAACAGGTATAGATCCGGATGCGGCTGGCCGCGAATGAGTTAAGGTCTGCGTATATCCTCGCGTTAAGGTCTGCGTATGTCCTCGCACTAAATACATTCTTTTACGTCCCAAATGCAGTGAAACTGGCGAGGATGGTTATTCGGCTTGAATGGGGAAATGTCCACATAAAGCTAACTGTTGCGCAACATGTTTACTTTGACGTCATATCTGAGGTCACTAGAAAGATCGCGACCCTGCTCGAACCTTCCAGCCTAATGTAGGTCAAACTTTACAACATTGTAGCGAAAAGACACGTCATTTTAGCTAAACAGCAGCAATCGACCGCGATTCTCCAGGCAAAAGAAAATGAATCCTGCTATAAAAAAATGTACGTAATTCTTATCCAAAATAATTGAAATGACTTTCCTATGATCAACACACACATGCTCTCAAAAGAATAACACAACCAGGAGCGTAGCAGGCTTGAATGAGAAAATGTCCACATAAAGCACCCTCCAGCAATGAAGGGTCCATAATTCGCAGTATCTTCACTATAAATGTTCTTACAATAATGCTGGAGAAAAAGGGTTAAATTAAATTATGACGTTTACATGTCGTAAAATGAACAACTGTTCTGATCTTCTTCTCCTCACTTAACCCATTCAGCCCGATGTACGTATTTCCCAAATTTCGGAGGCGTCATCTAACGACTATGCACCTGTTGCAGGAGATGGATCGACCATGATAATTCAAGGATAGTGCCAGATTAGCTTGGCGCCTGTCGGCGCCAAGCTACTCTGGCACTACCCTTGAATTATCATGGTCGACCCATCTCCTGCTGTAGCGCGTCAGGTGCTGAATGGGTTACAAGGCAGTGGAAAACCTCTGGTACGTGTGCCTACTTACACGGATCGTGAAAAGAAGGGTATAAAAGTCATAGTTGAGGCAAGACAACTGACTCGCACGGCTGACTGCTATGAAGACGTGAAAAACTGGATGACAGCAAACAAGCTAAAACTGAACGACGACAAAACGGAAGCCATGCTGGTAGGCACTCGCCAGAAACTTTCCCAGCTCCCTCCCTTTCTCCACCTTCAACTCGATAGCACCCCCATCTCCCTCTCTGACTCGGCCAAAAACCTCGGCGTTATCCTCGATGCCTCTCTTTCCATGACCAGCTTCGTTTCTGCCACGGCCCAGGCATGTTATTTCCACCTCCGCCGCATCAGTCAGATCAGAAAATACCTCACTACCGAAGCTGCCACCAAACTTGCTGTCTCTCTCATCTTATCTCGCATCGACTACTGCAACTCTCTCCTTTCCGGCCTTCCTCATTCCACCACTTTCACTCTCCAACGCGTTCAGAACAATGCTGCCCGCCTCGTCCTCAGAAAGAAAAAATCCGACCACGTCACACCCCTGCTCAAACTCCTTCACTGGGCTCCCCATCCCCCAACGCATCCAATACAAAATTCTGTCTCTCTGCTACAAATCCCTGAACAACTGAGCTCCTGCCTATCTCTCCAACTTACTTCACCCCTACACACCTTCCCGCTCCCTCCGCTCTGCCTATGACCCTCTCCGCCTCCATATTCCTCGCACCAAACTTAACACTTTCGGCCCCCGCTCCTTCTCCGTCTACGGTCCATCCACCTGGAACACTCTCTCGCTCTCTCTCCGTCAGAAACACTCTCTCTCCTCCTTCCAGTCCGCCCTCAAAACTCACCTCTTTCAACAGTTTTAGCACTATATCACCACACTCCCCACCCCAAGCTGGCCGTCGTAATGTATTCCACTGTTTGTGGTACGCAAGTCATTGTTTAAAGCGTGCGCATGCGTGCGCGAGTTGTGAGTGCGCGCGTAGAGTTATAATTATTATAAGATAAGCGCATTATAAATACCGTAATTATTATTATTATTAAGACAACATTGACAACCCGTCGTATCGCCGAACTGATTTAGCAGTCAAACCCCGCCCTGATCGCTTTACGAATTGCACAGGACTTAGCCTCTTATCACTATTGTCATAACAGCCTCCCACACTGGTGGCAAAAGGTTCGAGGTCCGAGGTCGGCCCGACCACCTTTTGCTCACCGGATTGTCACGGCACATGGGTTGACTGAATTTTTTCCGGGCCTACCAACATATCACTAACAGACAGAGTCTCGCAAACCATTCATGGTTTCATCAACCTGGTTATGTACTGAAGTGAAACCTGTCCATGACAGAAAGAGGCTTGCAGCTGCTGGGACTCATGAGACCCTATGCCTATTGCACATAGGAGGGAGGCATCTTGCCGATCAACCGACAAACTAAGAACCTCTCGAGTCCAGGTATGCCGCGTCAGTCAAAGACGACGGTTGATTGGCTTAGCTTCATCACGTGAGAGGTGTACATAAGCTGGGAATCGATATGATTTGCTTAGATTCACCACGTGAGAGGTGTACAAAAGCCGCTGAAAATCGGCACTGCGTTGTCCTGACAGGTTGAAAGCTGATACAGAAGCAGCGCGCCTGAATTGATCAGTGTTGAGGTCATAACCCATTAGGCAAAAGTCCTCGGGCCCACGACGGCCCGAAGTGGATCCGCGCACGGTTGTGCGCGGGCCCACTGCGGCCGTCATGGGCCCGAAGACGTGTTGCTACTGGGGAGTCCATAGAAAACATATGTCTTTTGTCTCCCCGGAACCCGCCCGCTAATACAGTCTACAGTCAATCTCCTGACGTGGTGCTAAACCCCAATTACCCAAGCAACCAACCCTAACAGGTCCGACGGACAATACACGAAACGACGCAAGCAAAGAACGATTCTTTTTGTGTTGGTGTTAGAACGCTAGTACGTCATCAGACACAAATAACGAACAAAAAAGACAACAAAGATATATAATTACGTCCCGACTGAGGAGACTATCTGGCCAGGATAATGCGAGAATAGCTTGGCGCCTTGAGGCGCCAAGTTACTCTGGCAACACCCTTGAACTATCATGGCTGATCTCTTTTGAAAACATTTTAGCCGAATTTCGGCCTTAACTCATTGTACCCCAACACCGAAATCCTCAAATGTTGCCGTTGTCCTCTGAAGACTGCATTGCAGTGCAGGACACAGATCGGCCATGACAGTTCAAGGGTGATGCCAGAATAGCTTGGCGCCCATAGGCGCCAAGCTATTCTGGCATCACCCTTGAACTATCATGGTCGATCCATATCTTGCTGTGGTGTGTCTGGGGTAGAATGAGTTAAAGGATCAATGCGTTAATACATATACCTCATGCGCACAATGCGACCTGGAATTAGCAGGTCCAAACCCGAAACGCGCTAATACAAATACTTTCACAACAACCACTTCCACAAATAACTGTCATTCCTGGGCTAACGAAACACCGAGCATCCGATACATAAATAGATAAAGAAGTGACCAACAAAGAAACACACGTTTCGGAAGAACATGGACTAAAAAGTTTACAGAAAGAAACACGCTTCGGAAGGACAAGGACAAAACAGTTTGTAAACGTTTGTAAACTGTTTTATCCTTCTCCTTCCGAAGCGCGTTTCTTTCTGTGTCGGCTATTTTTTTTTGCATTTTGCACGACTGGCAGTCACCAGTTTCACTCATTCAGCCCGACGGCCGTATTTCCCAAATTGTGGAGGTGTCATCTAATGAATATACACCAGTTGCAGGAGATGGATTGACCATGATAATTCAAGGGCAGTGCCAGATTACCTTAGCGCCGACATGCGCCAAGCTAATCTGGCACTACCCTTGTATTATCATGGTCGACCCATCTCCTGCTGTAGTGAGTCACGGCTGAATGGTTTAATCTGGATTTCTACACACAAAAATCGAACCTTGTTCCCCTACCTTCCGAGATTAAACGTGGGTGGAGGTCGACTCTCCTCCTCTGTAGCAGTATCTCCGTCAGTATCGGTTGCGCTCTGACCACTGTTGCTGCTGCCTCCACCCGCAATGCCACCCGTATGAAGAGACCCCTGAGCCCCCGGTGGTGGAGGGATCCAGACAGCGGACACCCGAAATGAAGAGTCTTCAGACGGCGATGAGAGAGGAGATTCGAACTCGTCCTCTTCAACGGCACTGCTGTTTTTGTTGTCGTCCGCGGGTGACACAAACAGTGCGGGTACTGGCCGGGTGCTGGCGTTTCCACCTATGTTTCCACCCCCTCTAACGCCATTCACCCCTCCGGCTGTCTCCCCATATCTTCCCACGAGGCCGTTCTTCTGTCTCCTCCTACGCCAAGCCCGCACGAGCGCTAAACTGGAAACCATCTTGGCTGGGTGTGGAGGAGAGGACATGCTTCAGTGTTAATGCTAAATGCTTGCTGACATGCTAAGTACGAGAGTCAAAGATGTAGACAGTCACAGTAAACCCGATGATGTCCTCCGGTTTAGCTCCGTGCGGGTGCTAGAGCCGTAAGTCCAGAATCAAAGACCATCCCACCGTCATCTTGTCAAATCGTTTTATGTGTATGTGTGTGTGCACAAGCAGTGTCCAAAGGGAAACACGTTTTCTCTTTTTTCCGTTACGCAGGTACACGCAGTCCATTCGATGCTTAACCCATTTAACCCCGAGTCCCTACAACAGGAGATGGATCGACCATGATAATTCAAGGGTAGTGCCAGATTAGCTTGGCGCCTTCAGGCGCCAAGCTAATCTGGCACTACCCTTGAATTATCATCGTCAATCAATCTCCTGCAGCTGATACATAGTCATTAGGCAACACCTCCAAAATTTGAGAAATGGGATCTTGGGACTGAAAGGATTAACTGTTTATTCCCGTAAATGGCACGGACGTGAAAATTGTCTGACGACTTAATGGCTCATCCTCATCAAGGCAGGACCCAGAGACACAATACCTGCCGTGGATTTGATACGCTGCGATAATCGTCTTCAGTCACGCAATGTGTGTATGGAGTATAGCTAATCAATAGAGGCGTCCCGTGTAATCATAAGTGTACTGACGAGCCAAAGAAATGCGACATTGTGTAACCGAAAATGTCGCATTTCTTTCGCTCGTCAGTGTAGGACACAGACTGCCCGTCTGTTGATACAAACAGTAGATCAAAAGCCCGGACGAACATGCGATATCGCATGTTTGTCCGGACTTTTAAAACCACTGTTTTCGTCCAAACGCGTGCAGTTTCCACCTGCTGCTGATGTCCGAACAGCCTCTGTTGAGTGTCTACGGGCTGGTGTCGACAGCAGCATGGATGTAAATCATGTTGCATCCCAAGCGCCTCTCGTCCCAGACGCGGCAGGACATGACGTATGAACACAATAATCATGGCTGCTTCATACTGCCTAATATTATGATATTGTATTCAGTTACTTTAACTTTTTAACAAATTGCTTTTCCTTGCTAACCATAACCTGTACTATTCGGAAACCAGCAAATCAGGTGCCAAACAGCAGCTATTGTGTCGACAAGTAAAACCAAGAGAAGACCGCAAACTAAATCACTGGAAGACCACTACCACTGTACGCTGAAAACAGAATGTGGGACATCAAACTGTTGCCAGTACTAATCACTACACATTCTTTGTAAGGATGCTTCGTCAACAGTAGGCTATATGCTTCGGACATGAAAACACTTTCGTACAGACCGATTCTTTCAACGCCATTCTGTCAGTATATGGAACAATAACGCAAAGTGCCGCGTGAATACGATGAGAGATGGTATCTCATTTTTAAACTGCACCAATGATAGGGCTAAGCAGTAGGGTTTTTGGGTGTGTGTGTGTCCGACATGAAAAACAGGTAAGAGAGATTCTGTCATCACCGTTATGTCACTATTAGGCACAGTAACGCGAAGCGCCGCGTGAATATCGCTCGAGACGGCATCTGACTTTAAAACTGCACCAAAGGCAGCCCAATACACAAAATGTCATCGGGCCGGCATCGGCCGCTGTTGGCCCGCGCACGCCTGTGCGCGGGCCAACAGCAGCCGACGTCGGCCCGATGGTATTTTGCAAGTCTGAAACATGCAGACAGCACACAATGCCTCTGATGTACTGGTTGTCCAATCTGTAGGTACTGGTACCAACCAAAGCAAACTGCACATCCACGCCGCGTGAAAGACCGCACCACGCCAAGATAGGTGACGCCGCCAAACCGATAAGTGCGACTGATGGGAAGCAATCTGTGCGGTCCTCTCTGTGTCACTCTGGTACCATACTCTACTCATGATGCTCTTTGATCACGTGACGTGTCAAACCCCGCCGCAGTTAGGTATCATCAAAGGAGAAAACTGGACTCAGCCTCATTCATGGTGCAAGACTGACACCTTTGTCAGTACGGACATGCAGCAAAATTAGCACATCTACAAGTGGCATAGATCCTCATGGATCTATATAGGATGCGGGGGCTTGTGAGGACATGTGCCTCTTGCTGACCTAGTTTAGGGATCTGTTCCTCGGGCTGAGCAAATCATTCCCAGTTGAAGACGGATCACACTAATGTGTCGAGGATCGCAGCTAAGCTTACAGCTAATCCATGATTGAGTGCGACCATAGCGGACCGTGGTCGTAAGAATAGAAACACCCGACCAGATCTTCGCACCTTTCACAGTGGGTTGTCCTGCCAAGGACACTGCGCTGATTACTTTAACTCGTTTACGGCCGAGAAAATGTGAATCCACCCAACTGCAAGAGGCATAGATCCTCATGAGCCCCCGCAGATGCGGGAGCTCATGAGGATCTATGCCTCTTGCTGACATCACTGTGAATCCGTGTTGCTAGGACAGCCGGGGCTTGTTGATGTTTAACTGACGAAGACTGCAGAAACACAGTTTCCGTCAATGAGCGCTGAACGGGATAGTCAACTGTCTGTTTTCTAAAGCTGCCCTGCAGTGACTGTTCGATAAATTATTGTCTGTTTCCTGTCACTGCCAGAGTTTCTAGATAAAAGTAGCTTCTCAAAGGAACGAGCATCGCATAAACTGCTTCACAGAAATTAAAACCATCTCATCTTCTTAATTACTACCGAGGCTAGAACAGCAAACATCAGATATAACAAAACGCCTGGGCACCAACACTTTTTGTTGTTTGTTAACTCATTCTACCCCAGACACACCATTGCAAGATAAGGTTCAACCATGATAGTTCAAGGGTGATGCCAGAATAGCTTGGCGCCTATTGAACTATCATGGTCGATCTGTGTCCTGCACTGCAACGCAGTCTTCAGAGGACAACGGCAACATTTAAGGATTTCGGTGTTGGGGTAGAAAGAGTTTTAAAAGCGAAGCAATTTAAACAGGAGATTTATGTAAGGGACCTTTGAAAAAGCGTTGGTATATCCGACCTAGTCGACTGTATATTAACCCTTTTAGCGCCAACACACTACAGCAGGAGATGGATCGACCATGGTAATTCAAGGGTAGTGCCAGATTAGCTTGGCGCCTTCAGGCGCCAAGCTAATCTGGCACTACCTTTGAATTATCATGGTCAATCCACCTCCTGCAAGTGATGCATAGTCGTTAAGTAACACTTCTAAAATTCGGGAAATGTGCCCATGGCGCTAAAAGGGTTAATCGTTTAAAAATGCCGCTTTTTCTTATGTTTACTTAGAATTGTTTCACAAGTGCTTGCCTTGCTAAAGGTGCTGTAGTGTACTTGAGAAATTGTTTCTTTTTTTTCTTTTTTTCTAAGCGCTTAAAACCAACGTGACCATAGCTGGGTTACAGCGCTATATAAATGCTATTATTATTATTATTATTATTATTATTATTATTATTATTATTATTATTATTATTATTATTATTATTATTATTATTATTATTATTATTATCAATATTATTATTATTATTATTATTATTATTATTATTATTATTATTATTGAGAAGCTGGTATTAACCTTTTCACCGCAAGTGATGATGATGATGATTTAACCCGATCACTGCCGGGACACAGCTAGAACCAATCCTCTGCAAGAGGCCCGCGACTGTGGGGGCTCCTGAGGTTCTACGTCTCTTGCTTGCCTTAGTTTGTATCAGTGTTCGCTGGACTTCTGGGGTTGGTACGCTTTCAATACAGTTACCGCTGTTTCTTTGTTTGGTTGGTTTTTTTGTTGTTGCGTTTGTTTTTTGATATTTGTTTGGGTTTTATTTTGTTTTTTGCTGCGGTATTTAAATGCAAGACTGTAACTAGTAACTCGGCGTTCGCTTGGAGCAGTGTGGTATGAGTGAACACTGCAAGACTGTAACTAGTAACTCGGCGTTCGCTTGGAGCAGTGTGGTATGAGTGAACACTGCAAGACTGTAACTAGTAACTCGGCGTTCGCTTGGAGCAGTGTGGTATGAGTGAACACTGCAAGACTGTAACTAGTAACTCGGCGTTCGCTTGGAGCAGTGTGGTATGAGTGAACACTGCAAGAGGTATAGATCTTCATGAGCTCCTGCGTCTGGCGGGGGCTCATGAAGATCTATGCCTCTTGTACTGACGTGCTGTTCGCCGTGTTACGGCAGTGAACGGTTTACACTCTTTTCATCCCCTAGGAGGAGCTGGGTGGCTCGGTGGCAGAGCTTTCGACTCTCGTCCGAAAGGTTCCGGGTTCGAATCCAGCTTGGGCCAATATTTTTTCAGAACCTATTTTCGGTGCCCAGGCTTTGAAATCACCTTAGTGGGGGACAAAAGACGTGAAGCCCTAAACATTTAACGTGTTTGTTTGTGTGTGTTTTTCTTTTCATCTCGTGAACCTTGCGTCCTTATAACAGTTGAAAACTCCTGATGGTCTGTGGTTTTGGACCTTACGGATAAAGTCCGTAAAGTCCAAAATAACAGTCCAACACAGTCCTGCACATCAGCACACCTGCCTTTGTCGGGGCATGTATAACGAAGATGTCTCACACAAGACCTCTCCCTTTCCGCTTCTCTGCAGGGGACTGATCCATTCTGGATCTAAGACAAGACGAATGGACGTATAAGCTGACTACCCAGCAAGCAAAGGTCCTCGGGCCCACGACGGCCGCAGTGAGCCCGTGCACGGCTGTGCGCAGACCTACTGCGGCCGTCGTGGGCCCCGAGACACATTTTGCTACTGGAGTACTGACACGGTCAACAGGCGCTTAGTGTCAAGCCGGCGCCACTGTGTGAAAAATGGCGGGACGAGGAGAAAAGCACTTATCGCCAACTGCTAGAAACATGGAGCCCTCCCACCTCCAACCCCCCCCCCCTCAATCCCCACTATTCTCCCCAACACACACACACACACACACACACACACACACACACACACACACACACACACATACACTACTACCCACCCACCCCCTCCCCCTCCATTAAACTCCGGTCCCCTCCCCATCCGTACAAGCAACTCGGATCTAAATCGAGCCAACAAACGGCGTAAATTCATGGGCTCTCCTGTCTTGAGACGCAAGATGTTCAATACCTGTTGCAGTTTGGCTATTTCCCCCTTTTATTGGCAGAGAAAAGATTAGCCCTCTGGCTGTCGGTAGTTGTTAGTTGTTTTTTTGTTGTTGTTTGTTTTGTTTGTTTGTTTTTTTTGATGATTTTCAGGAATCATCGCGACAAAAAGCGCTGTCCGCAGCACCCAAGGGCTTGAAATAAGTGAAACAGTCAAACATAGACTGTCTGGATTTCGTTTAATACGGTGGTTACACAAACACGACGGTGACAACAAAATGCTGGACAGACAAACCTGTCAAAGGCGACCACGCGAGGGGCTCTTCAAAAAGTGGGCACCCTAGGCATGCAGTCTCCTTACACAGGGTCACGTAACAGAAAGACGATCATGGGATCAAAAATGGGTGGTCTGTCTACACAGGTGGTTTGCCTTATCACCTTCCAATCAGACCGTATCAAACAGTACATGTCAATCAAATCTGTATTAACTCATTCAACCCGACGCACGTATTTCCCAAATTTTGGAGGCGTCATCTAATGACTATGCACCAGTTGTCGGCGCCAAGCTAATCTGGCACTACCCTTGAATTATCATGGTCGATCCATCTCCTGCTGTAGTGCGTCCGGGCTGAATGGGGTAACCTTTTCATTGCCAGTCATCACAGGGTGTGTTTCTGAAGTTGTTGTTAATTCAATGCCAAACAGCTTCAGACACCCCAAAAACATGCAATCAAGTTAGTGTCAGCAAGAGGCATAGATCCTCATGAGCAACTCCTGGGGCACATGAGGATCTATGTCTCGTATTCATGTGTTTTTCTCGGCAGTGAAAGGGTCAAAGAGCAGCAACAGAGGCTACTTACACTTTGCCAGTCCCAGAATCCACTTGCTGCTTGAACCACTGCAGGAACTTCCGGTCTGACGCAAAGCAAAGCCCGAGAGCTTTGCCGACGTCATTGCGCATATTGTTCACTGTGACGTCACTCGTACGACGTGAGTGCCCCGTCATGGCGTGATTGCTACCACTGGCGTCGTGTGACATAGCACTATGGCTGACTTTCCTGCTGCGGGAGACTCGGCGCTGATGACGGTCGTCCATATTGTCGCCGTGATTTTCGGGAATAGGATGCAGGCTGGACGACTCTCGACGTGGAGAATGGATCGACGAAACGCGACGCCCGGCCATTGCTGCTGTCATTTTTGTCCTCAGCGTGTCCCTGACAACAAAAGAAAGCGAAGTACAGTGACTGCAAATAACGGGCTTTTTTTTTGGGGGGGGGGGGGGGGAAGTAAATGTCTCAGCGATGCATCTTTACATACAATGCGGAGTGACAGGATTCACACAATTATTCTTATTTCAAGCCACCCATTGCGCAAAGGCCGTCGGGCCAACGTCGGCCGCCGTTGGCCCGCGCACGGCCTGCGCGGGCCAACGGCGGCCGACGTCGGCCCGGTGGCCTTTTGCGCATTGGGCAGTTACTGTTGAATGTGTGTGTGGTTATTGAGTGACTTGTCAGATTTTTAGCCACTCAGAGTTTATTTGATATCACAGAATGGGATAGACGAACACGACTGTAGGGTGTGTATTAACCCCATCAGTGCAGAGAAAAGTTGACCACCACCCAACTGCAAGACGTATAGATCCTCATGAACCCCCGGAGTTGCGGGGGTTCATGAGGATCTATGCCTCTTGCTGACACCACATTGAATCCATGTTCCTGGTAGTCTAGTTGTTGTTTTTGTGGTCTTGATTTAACGCAGATTGCAGAAACACAGTCTACGCCAGTTTACACTAAACGGGATACGGCACATTATTGACTGATTCTAGTCACTGTTAAACTAAATATGTTCTATGAATGGATACACATCGCGAAAACTCACTTCTCTACTTTTTGTGTATGGCAACTGCTGAAAGATCACAGTTCTCCTACCCCGGACGTGATTTGAATAATTCACGGGACAGCCATCTTCCAGTCAGCAGTCACTTTTGTCGTGAATGATGAGACGCAGGGCAGTTCAGAAACAATCGTGACCACGTTAGACACAACCATATCACAACTGCTACCACACAGTCAGTAAAATAAAAACAAGAGAGTTCTGTTGTATAAGTTTGGATCTTACGGTTCCGGGCCATCCGGTCTGAAATCCCAGACAAGCTCAAAGATAAAGAACAGAGTATGAAAACGTTTAACGGACTAATTGAGTATATATCACTCCTCTTCCGTGACGCATGGAAACAAAATCAAAACCTGTATTTTCAGTGATGTAGTCCATTTGTATATGTGTGACTATTCTGGAAAGGATTTTAAACCGAAACTTCTGCAAAGGTGTTGTCCTTTCAAAGCGTGTGTCTTTCTTTGTTGGAAATTTCTGTGATTTTTGCACATGACGATCTTCAGTCTTAAGGTCAAATCACAGACGGGCACAAAAAGTAGATTTTATTTTGTTTTTGTACTAAACACATACCTGTGCAATGTTGTTTGTTCCAACACGACCTGAAACTATAGCGGCTGTCTCTTCCAACCATTCATACATATACTTGTGCATTGACTGATACAATGAGAAATGAACACGCGTTCGAGTATTTAATACACTCGTCCAAAATCGCAGTTGTAAAATGTTTAACAATCTCCTCCGTTTGCGAAAAACACAGATATAAATGAAGCTATCAAGACCTATAGATCCTCATGAGCCCCCGCAAATGCGGGGGCTCATCAGGATCTATACCTCTTGCAAATGTGTGGAAATGTCCAGCAGACAGCTGCAGACTCCTTAGCAGTGTCTTAACAAGCACTTGAGGGAATCCACGATCTGGGCTTATGAATGACATGATATACGGCAGCAGTTCAAATAGTCAACATGCAAACCCTCACACACTGCTCAGATATTTTATGGGTATGACTGGTTTGAGAGAGTACTGGCCACAGACAGGGGATCACACACTGTGATTTGACATCGAGTTTGCCGTAGTTTTCGTGTAATTTCACGATAGTGATTTTCAAAATGAATGAGTGTAGGGTTCGTCTGACTCCCGCGTTAGTGAAAGCGACCTGCTCCTGGCAATAAACGGTTAATAATTCGCCATATTACCTTCATAAATGTTCGTAGTATTTTTTACAATAGTGCTGCAAGCGCGAAAAGCCTAACTGTTGAGATCTACATGAGGATGAGGAAAACCTTTGCTGCGTGTGACTTCTCAGATGGACTGTGAAAAGAAGGGTAGAACAGTCTTATAACATTGAGAACCCGTCGATATGGCGAATTTTAGTAATCACAGCCTGCCCTGGAGCAGATCGCTTGATGTTTGACTGTGACTTGAAAATTAATTTAAATAAGGTTTTGGCCGACTTCACTTAAACCCTTTTCATCCTGATACACGCATTGCTTGAAATAAATTTAACTATGATAGTTCAAGGGTGGTGCCAGAATAGCTTGGCGCCTGAGGCGCCAAGCTATTCTGGCACCACCCTTGAACTAAGACGGTTGATCTATCTCCAGATCTGTAATGTAGCCATGAAGGACAATAAGCAATTAGAAATTAGAAATCAGCCGCAGAATTGAATGGGTTAACAGTCAAACTACAAGACGAAACGTTATAATGAAATAAACATCCAACACCATTTTGGGTGTACGTCGGAATAAGACGAAACTGGGAGTAGGACGAAATAATAAACTGTCACCCTCTGCCCATGGTGCGAAATCATCGACTGTCACCCTCTGCCCATGGTGCGAAATCATCGACTGTCACCCTCTGCCCATGGTGCGAAATCATCGACTGTCACCCTCTGCCCATGGTGCGAAATCATCGACTGTCACCCTCTGCCCATGGTGCAAAATCATCGACTGTCACCCTCTGCCCATTGTGCGAAATCATCGACTGTCACCCTCTGCCCATGGAGCGAAATCATCGGGTCACACGCCTTCGTATGAGAAATATTCACATTTGATTTTCGCTGTATAAAATAAAAGACACGAGAAATGGCGTAAGTGTCACTTTTTCTAATTCCTGTGTTGGTCTACTGTTGTGTGCATCACTGTTTGTATCTGCATGTGCGTGTGGTGCGTGCTTGCCTGCGTGCGTGCGTGTGAATACTTGCGCAGGTGCACACAGCGCTTTAAAGGACGAAAAGAAGTGTTTTAATCACGTAGGTGTCTTAGCTAGCACTCAATAAAAACCTCTCCACAACAAAATGAACTCTTCAAACACCCAGCAACTCTAGCCGCATAACAGTGTGCTGGTCTGTTATTTTGGCCCTTACGGCCTCTGGCCGTAAGGTGCAAAATCACAGACCTGCACACAGGCACCTAATCCTGTTTTGAGGTTGTTCGTGTATTACTTCAGACTACTGGAGACTTTACAACTCGGAGATTGTTCGATACAAGTTTTTGTTAACCGAATTGCTCCCGGGCAGTCTTTAATTTAATGCAACGGGTTATCACTGTTGTTTTTGCCTCCGTTAACTCATTCTACCCCAACACCGAAATCCCCACATTTTGCCGTTGTCTTCTGAAGACTCTAGTGTAACGACGGAGTTTTCGCTACTGAATTAAATTATTACATATCTAAACGTTTATTCTAATGGAATGAGTGTGTGCGTGGGTTTGTTCTGATAATCAGTATAAAGGTGGGTGTACTATCTCTGTTCACTAGACTCTTTCATCCACCACACACGCGCTTACAAACAAGGACAAAGGCCACACAGTTATTTCCCTTTGCCCTCTGTTTAACTCTTAACACGCACTCATAACATACATTAAACCATACAATTCACATCATATTAACCAATCTGCACAAATAACAGGTGGCATATAGATTATTTACAACTTCAGCGCTCACACATTCACTCGCTACCGTAGAGGTCGTTGTCTCTCTCGAGAGACGTCACTCGACTCCTCTTTATACTAGTGTCGACACAGTCAATATCACATTGACGACTTGACGGAGATTCCTGAACTGAATATTACTATTCAATGACTACTCACAGATTTAGAACATTCCTAGGCGTGAAATCACGGCGCTAGGCGACAATAGCTACACTGACGGAACACTGCATGTGGTCCTGTAGCACGAATCTGTGGCTTACTTCGCTACCGTTGCTGCTCGTAGCACCAGTGATGGTAGGACGAAGGAGAGATGAAGGCTTGATGATGTCCGCATCTGTTCACGTACGTGATGCCTTCAGGACAGCTTCATCGGCCCTACACCAGGGGTGTCCGCTCCGTACCGGCCCCGCTGTACACAACATTTATACACTCATAAATGTTCGCTCTTATACCTAAAAGTCTGAATGTGTCTTCGACACATTATTATACTTCAGAGCGCTCTAGATCATTTCCTCTGAAAAATGTCTTCTTTATGCCACCATACTACAATCACTATTGTCATAATTCTTATGACAATTCCTATAGCCACTTTAACACAGTGCACACAATTCCTATAGCCACTTTAACACAGTGCACACAATTCCTATAGCCACTTTAACAGTGCACACATTTTACGTACCTACACCCAATGGATTATGAGCCAAATATTACAATCACAGCTCACCTTCAATTCGTAACATATTACTGCACATTTCATCATTAGATCACTAAATATATACTGAATTCTATTCCTATTTCAGTTCCACATCTTCACATATGAATGAATACAACATGACATCCTGGTTATAAACTATATCACATAATTACATGACTAAACAAGTATTGACACGAGCCATCGCATTTCCTTCAAACATGGCTCTTCTGCACTCTAATAATTCATAAAACAATACTTTCTTTTTCATCTGAATAGCGTTACAGATTATAAATACCGGTAATAAAAGAATAAATACCTGTATTCAATATACAGCTATCGAATTCTCTAGACAGAATTCTTCCTCGGAGCCCTAGCGAAAACGACCGCTCGGCTCGACTGGTATAGCATCTCTAACTGGTAATTATTCCCAAACCCACACTGTCACTCCCACACGTGACACGTGAACATCGCTCACCTACATTACCGCACGTGAACATGGCTTATCTGTACATTATTCGCATGTGTACATTCGGTCCAACTGCCAATGACGTCACACCATCGTCCGACCGAAAACTGCCCTAAAGGCGTTCGTTACATCTAGTCGGTAGAGCAGGACACAGATCGACCCCACGGTAGTTCAAGAGTGATGCCAGAATAGCTTGGCGCCCATAGGCGCCAAGCTATTCTGGCATCACTCTTGAACTATCATGGTCGATCCATATCTTGCTGTGGTGTGTCTGGGGTGGAATGAGTTCACACTTTTCTAAGCTTCACTTCGCAGTTCTTGTGAGCAGGCACACGTATCCGCGGTTTTCCGCTGCCTTGTGAGCGTAATTAAATGGAAGGAACTCTCCTGCGCACAGAGGAGATGAAGGGCAGAAACGTCTTTCATTTCATGCGTCATAATGTAACGTACCATTACGCGTAAAATTGCAGACAAATTTCAGCACTATTTGTGTTTGTTATGCCTTGTCGACACACCCCCACCCGCGTCTGCTCTGTGGGCCTTGGGTGGGGTTAACTATTTTTTAGGTCCCAGGGTCACCCTGGTCAGCCCCACAGGGTGGGTTTTTACCTCTATTCTGGGGCATGTGTTTATGTCGACCATTCACCCGTATTTTCCATTTTTAAACTCTCCCTACTGTCTGCGCTGCCTGTAGCTCTTGATATTGGAGGTGTGTTGCTAAATGGTCTTAGGTTTATTTAACGTATTAGACCGGCTGGCGACATACATTCAATTTTTTTTTTTTTCACAAGCAGCGTAGGCACGTCCTGAAAAAGTCTTGTTGCTGTGGGGACGTTAAGCAATGTACAACCAACCAACTTGTCGACACATGTAATGAGTTTCTATGGCAGTTTGGACACGCAGCAAAAGCACACGCATTAAAGCACTTACTTATTCTGCGCAGCCCTTAGCGTGTCTATCTATTTTTAGCTGTTTCTCGTAGTGATAGCGTTCGTGTTTATAGAACGGAGAGGAGTCATTGACAGGTTAAATGATACACAGACGACGTGTGCTGAACTGGATAGTCCTGTGTCTAAATGAACCATAACTAGACCTGTGTGTAGCGTTTCGAAACCATCTGTTACAGAAGTGCAACTTTGAACATTTACGGAGGTAGTGGGCCTTTAAGATTGCCCTTCTGTCCAGCAATACTGTGCGACATACGAAGAACACACTTACACAGGAGATATATATCGCAAAGTATTAACCCCTTTACTGCCTGGAGTAGGTCGCTTTAACTTTAAAGAACAACATACCAGATTAAAGCATTTAGCCCCGAGTCCCTTACAGCAGGAGATGGATTGACCATGATAATTCAAGGGTAGTGCCAGATTAGCTTGGCGCCTTCAGGCGCCAAGCTAATCTGGCACTACCCTTGAAGTATCATGGTCAATCCACCTCCTGCAACTGGTACATGGTCGTTAGGCAACACCTCCGAAATTTGAGACATGAGACCTTGGGGCTAGAAGGGTAAAGCAAGTCGACTACCAAGCGTAGAAAATGCGGATTTAAACACACACACACACACACACACACACACACACACACACACACACACGAGCTGAACGTCCTCAAGCTAGAACCATAATTACTATCTCATAAAGTTTGACGATGTGATACGACACCACATCACACGTTTCAGCGCTGCAGCAATGCATTTCAACACACGAGTTGACTCGCTGGAGAGAAGAAAAAAAACCCGACGATAATAATTTCTTTTTACATAGCTTTTTAACATGTTCGCTGTCGGCAGCGCCGTGTGTGTGTGTGGGGGGGGGGGGCAATGCCTGCAGGAATCACCCCCCCACAAAAACGCTGACAGCAAAAGGGTTTTAACCCACACGGCCCCGAGTCCCAACAGCAGGAGCTGGATTGACCATGATAATTCAAGGGCAGTGCCAGATTAGCTTGGCGCCTGAAGGCGCCAAGCTAATCTGGCACTACCCTTGAATTATCATGGTCAGGCCATCTCCTGCAACTGGTACAGTCATTAGGCAACACCTCCAAAATTTGAGAAATGGGACCTTGGAGCTAACCGGGTGAAAAGCGTTCTTGACCAAAATGTCGGTCGTCAGTCCATGGACAAACGCCATTGCTTACCTGAGCCTTTGAGCCGTTGCGCTGACCCGAGTTTACCAGGTACACGGCAGAGCGACTAACGAGCACTTCCAGACGTGGCGATTTTCACTGTGGTGTGATGTTGCAGCCTGCGTGCAAACCTCGCGACATGTTGCAAGAGTGCGTCCGGAAACTGTGCAGCTTGTGCAACGACCAGCAGTCGGAGACCCTTGATGACCAGGAAGGAAACAGTGTCAATCTGACACTACGCACGTCAAGAAGCCTACAGGAGAAACTGTTAACCCGTTCGCTGCCGGTGGCCACTTTTTGTCGAGGTGATTCCTGTCGGAATCACCTCGACAAAAAGTGCCACCGACAGCCAAAAGGATCAAACCTGTTAATCAACGCAATGTCCGCAGCGCAGTCTTTCAGCACCCAGCGGAAACCAGGCAGGTGGATCAACAGTAGATCAAAAATCAATCCTGGAACAATACACAGGTAGGTCACACACAGTCGTAATCAAACACAGTCAGGTGCGGATCAGTTAAATGCCATGAAAGGCGGGGGGGGAGGGGGTGAAGAGAAGAAAGAGGTTATAGCTTTCTGTTTCTGGCATTTAAAGCAAAATATGAAGCACCTAAACTAGAGACCGTGCCTTCCATTCTCTCAAAATATAAGGGTTGGGGAGGCGGAAGGGGGAGGGGGCGGGAGGAGGGCAGTCAGGAGTGAGGAGAATGAGGTGGGGTGGGGGGTGGGAGGGTCAGTAAGGGAGACCCCAGAATCGACACATGCGAACAGTTGAACATAGACACCCAGAGTGTCTGACAACACAAAGTGCTTTCCTCTTTTGTTTGTTTGTTGTGGGGTTTTTTTGCGGTGGCTTTGTTGTTGTTGTCGTTTGTCGGGTTTTCTTCTTAGTATTTGGCCCTTCCACTCACCTTCTATTTCCTTTTGTGAATGGGGTGGAGGAAGACGTGAGGGTTTGCGGGTATGGGGAGGGTATTGGGGATGGACGGAACACCCAAACATCCACCCACACATCCGCACCTGCCTAATCAAACACAGTTGACAGAAGGCTCTCCACACACGGAGACACATGCTGAGGACGCACCGGCCGTATAATTTATTGACACAGTTTATGACAGCCGCTGTTCTATATCACACTGTATGTATCCAGATTGAACCGTATACCGGAAGCACAATAAAACCTGTGCCAAGTTTCATGAAAAGTTGTATCAGTTGCCTCGCCCCGTCATAGCTTGTTTAACCCATTCAGCCCTGGCGCACTGCAGGAGGAGATGACTCGACCATGATCATTCAAGGGTAGTCCCAGATTAGCTTGGCGCCTAGAGGCGCCAAGCTAATCTGGCACTACCTTTGAATGATCATGGTTGATCCATCTCCTGGAACTGGTACACAGTTGTTAAGTGAAACCCCTAAAACTGTGAAAATGCGGCCGTGAGGTAAACTGGGTTAATATTGACACAGGAGCAGATTTTGAGTCCCTGTTTCCACACCTGTATGTACTGACCGGTCGGTGATTTGTTAAAAGCTGTGACTGAATTTTTTTATGAACCCGAAAAAACGTGATATTATACTCTACAGTACCCAGAACATCTCATTTACAGCGGTAAGTCATAAGTTTTGGGTACTGCAAAGTAGATCGCGTTTTTGTTAAGCATTTTCAACAACAACAAAAATCAACCATGATAGTTCAAAGGCGTTGGCAGAATAGCTTGGCGCCTATGTAGGCGCCAAGCTATTCTGCCACCACCCTTGAATTATCATGATCGAGCCACAGTACCGAAAGACTCGAGAGACGACGGATAAACGATTGCTGTGATAGGACTGAACATTTAAAGAGAACACGCTATCAACCTCTCCAGAAAGCTTCATGCTTAATTGGGTGACAATGTCGCCCCCCTGTGGAGAGTTTGTCAGTAAAAATCCCCATAAACACACGACGAGCCTGACAGGCGGTCGTCATAAAACTTGTTTAATCACGTGACGATATATGACAAACGATTGTCGTGTAAAGTGTTACAGTCACGTGATGATAAGGATATACTAATACACCACAGACACAAGTCTGGCTGTGTTTTGACACGAGCCGCGCTCGTACTTCCCTGCCCTTTTCATTCGTCCCTACGTCAGTTTGTCCTTCAGTTCGCGGTCCTTATCGGATTCTTGAAGGAGTCCACGGCCATGCGCGCACAAGTTATTGGACTCTCTAGTATAGGGCTCGGGAAGCTGACGTCATCACGCCAGTCGTGGCGCCCATCTTGTGAGGATACGGGACTAAGCGCTCATAGGGAAATCGCCATTTTCGTAATGTCAGAAAAGTCCTGACGTACTATAAACAATAACAGGCGGCAAGTCCTGCGATCACTGTAGGAAACCGCTCACCAGAATCTGTGTTTTTGTTTGTTTCCAAAAAGAAAGAAAAATGAAGAAAAACGTGTTGAAACGCTATTTCACTACTATACGATGAGTATGGTATCCTCTTAAGATGGCGGCAGATGCCGCGCCGACGCTAGTGCTAGGCAACGCGGGGAACTTCAGTCCCGAGCCCTATAACACAAAGGCCGGGGTGAGGGAGGAGGTGGGGGGGGGGGGGGAGTGTCCTGGGCGCCTTCTGTAGCCGTATGATGACACCTTGTGTTACAGATATACCCAGTAAGCAAAGGTCTTCAGACCCACGACGGCTGTGCACGGCCGGACCCACTGCGGCCGCCATTGGCACGATGACGTTTTGCTCATACTGCGGTGGGTACGGTACAGAGATACCGATAAAAACCAAGGGGAATAACTCAACGCTGGACAAATGCGTAAAACACAGTTAAATCCCTTGGCCTCTTCCATGTCAGTGGCACAAACTGGGCAGCCCACGACTAAGGCAAGATCTGACATAAACGTTTAACATGACATTCCACTTACGGATCGGTGTGTCATGTTCTTCATGTGGGATCTTGACTTTGTCGTGCACTGGCGGTTTGGCGTCATCTACTTTAGCACTGAGGTCATGCAACTGTGTCCTGGTTGGTTGTACATTGCTTTAACGTCCCAACAGTAACAGGACTTTATCAGGACGTGCCTGCACTGCTTGTGAAAAAGACAAAACAGAATACTGAATGTGTGTCGCCAGCCTGTCTAATATGCTAAATAAACCTAACACAAGCCAGGGACGCTGCATCTTCACGCTAATTAATAATAATAATAATAATAATAATAATAATAATAATAATAATAATAATAATAATACCGGTTGTTATATAGGCGCTTTTCCCAATTCTGCGAATCGGCGCAAAGCGCCGCGAACTGAACCCAACACGCACACTCACGTCACACACACACACACACACACACACACACACACACACACACACACACACACACACACACACACACACACACACACACACACACACCACAAACACAGTACAAGACAAACACAGGACTTTCACGTGGTGCGAAGGGTCAGCTCAGCTACTGAGGTACTTCGGAAATTTTGATCGATTGTATTTGAAAGTTTATAAAGTGGCCTGAAACCGGTACCAAAGTGGAGTGGGAGGAAGAGCCGGAGTACCCGGAGAAATAACCCCCGACGGTCCGCCCGAATTAACGGTGACGCTTACTAGAGGAGACTGAAAAGTCTGACGCCGGAACCCGTAATCGAAACTCGCACCTTTAGCATTGGTGGCAGGCGCATTAACCACTGCGCCACGGACGTAACAGTACCCTAGTTTACAAAAGGAGTAGAAAATCATTACAATTACAAATATGTACAGGGAAATGATATATTAAAAATGCATTAACTGCAAATACATAACTTATCATCTCTTAGGTGCAGCAGACCATTTAGCAACACTCATCCAATATCAAGAGATACAAGCAGTGCGGACAGTAGTGAGAGTTTAAAAAAGGAAAATATGGGTGAATGGACCAAGGGAGGACCGAAACGTGCCCCAGAACAAAGAGAAAAGCCCACACTGTGGGGCTGGCATGGTGACCCTTGGAAGTAAAAAAGTAGCTAACCCCACCCAAGTGAAAGTTATTGTGCCTGCAGATCTCTATGCCTTAAAATAACCGCTAACATAAGATTCAAAATTCAATAAACCGTATTCACCCTTACCTCATCCTGCCCGTGACACACCACAGCAAGACATGGCTCGACCATGATAGTTTAAAGGGTGGTGGCAGAATAGTTTGGCGCCTATAGGCGCCAAGCTATTCTGCCACCACCCTTTGAACTATCATGGTCGATCTGTCTCCTGCATTGTAATGCAGTTCTCAGAGGATAACTCCAAAATGTGGGTGTTTCGTACCTCGGCCACAATGAGTTAAAAATGCATTTCCAGAGTAAAGGTCAGGGGAAAAGGCTGTGACGACAGTTACCTAGCCTAATCAGCCGGGGTTCTAGTTAGTTATTAGTTAGTTATTTGATTTTAACGCCGAGCAGGCGACTAAGGCCATCTCACGGCGGGATGGGTAAACATCTGGTCAGCCAGACTAAAAGAAAGGTTTTAAGACAAGATGTAAATATAGCTTAAAAATATTTCAGGCTAAAATGTCGCACGGGTCTTTCACGGAAACATCTACACAGTCTCAAAAATGTCAAAATAATAGAATTATCAGAGTCTATGAATGTTCAAGTCTTATTAAAGACATTACACTCTCAGCTCAGAAAGCTGAAGATCTTGTCCGGGGGTACATGATCCCGGAACAAAACCTTCAAGCCGGGGTTCTAGCTGAAGTCAGCAGCCTTTGCCTGAGGCGCGAATTGTTTGTGACCCGAAAGACTATGGCTGTGGCTAGTACGTGTGTAGTGATGCGGCGCTTCTAGCGCAGTACTTTCAACGTGATGAGAGCAAAACTCAGTCAATGAAACCATCACTCGCCAGTTGTCATTTTCGCATCATATTTTACGCAAACGATAATGCCGGAATTACACTGATTGTTTGATTGTGTTTAACGTCGTCAAAGCAGAGGATGGATCGAGCCAGCTGTGCTTATGATTTAGAGATGCACGCAACCTCCAACGCAAACAACTTACGCCAGTGCCTTGCCGGTCTGCGCTCAGACAAAAATCCCCTGTAGCAGCAAAAAGCCTTCGGGCTCACGACAGCCGCAGTGAGCCCGCGCACAGCCGTGCGCGGGCCAACTGCGGCCGGCGTGGGCCCGAAGACCTTGGCTTACTGGGAACATATAGGTCTGTACATGTATCTGGCCTTAAAAATACGCATCACATATACTTTTGTTCATCATTAATTTATCTTCGCTCTAAGTTTTGCTGCTGATTGGCGGATTGATGTCACGTGGTCCTCTCGAAATCCGAGCTCCGTGAGAGGGAGCTGATCCAAGGCTTGTAGCCACCGAGGTTCGAACCCCTGGATGTCCGATTCAGTGACCTTGGTCATGTTGCAGCCATGCCATAGTACCGGCTTGCACTTCCTGTAGTGGAGGAAGGTGTAGCTGGCACGGGGAACATTTTCTCTGTAAAATAATAAATAATTATATCTAAAAAAAAAAAAAAAAAAAGAATCAGGATCACAAACCCAGTGCGAAAAGGCCATCCGGCCGACGTCGGCCGCCGTTGGCCATTTGCGCATTGGGAAGGTGACTGCCAAACTTGTAAAATGCAACAATCCCAGCAAAAATAGAAACAAGCTTTAAAAAAGTCAAACACACTATATTATTAAATTCTGTTGTAGTTGTGACTTTCTGATCGTTTTCCTCTCTTAAATGGGGGTTTTCCCTGAAAAGTACAGAAACATTAACCCTCTTGTGCACGCGGCCATCGGTACTGACGGTTTAACAAAAGTCAAGTTTGGTGGAAAAGGTATTTATGTTGCATTAGTCCAGACAGTAGAGGAAATATGTACACGTATAGATACTACCTTTGTGACTGAGAAAAAAAACACATACGTGGCAGAAACAAGGCAGACGACATACGGATTACCATAAACCATGAAGCATTAGTTTTTAAAAATGGTATTTGAGAAATACAATTTTGGTCAAAATGGGTCAATGTTGAATCAGCGTATTGACCCTATGTGACCCTGACCTTTGAGGGAGGTCCGTCTAATTGGTATATTTAGAAAGGTCTTGCGAAAAGGTATCTAAGTGCTCAGTTTGAACTCTGTGGTTCGAATAGTCTCCGAGAAAATGCCAACGTTAAAGCTTAAATACCACGTACGACGGTTGGACGACAGCCGACGGACGACGGACTCACTTTTACTATCGCACATGAGCCAAAAACCGACAAATACTCAATGCGCAAAAGGCCATCGGGCTGTCGTCGACCGCCGTTGGCCCGCGCACGGTAGTGCGCGGGCCAACGGCGGTCGACGGCAGCACGATGGCCTTTTGCTCATTGGGTACCGGTTAACGCGAAAAATAGACAAATTAGAAAGGACGATCCTGGTGATCAATTCACTGTCAGCTGATCTGTCTCCCACTAGTAGACAACGTCAAAGCCAGCACTTACTTTGTGAATCCTAGTGCAGCGTTCAGTACGTGAGTTGCGGCCACGCGGGCTTTGCGTGGTTGAAAGATGACCTTCGGGGAACTCCTGCCAAAGCCTACAGCGTCCAGCTGGTCACTGACGGTGCGGTCAAGGTAGCGAAGGAAAAAGATACTGGACTTGTTATTCGATGCGGGCCAGTCGAGCAGCGCTTGGTAAGCGTACGTGAAGAAGCCGGCTGCCTTTGGGAACTTTTGTGACGCTGCCTGCAATTAAATGGCGCGCACACTACGAAATATGACGAGATGAGGATTTCATCCCAAAGTCTACCGTATTGTTTGAAGCTCATGTGCGTTTTTTTCTTTTAGTAACATTTACAGTTGTTCATATTTTTAAGCTTATCCTGCTGATCCATTTCCATCGTCTCTAAGTAGGTAGGTCCACCCAATTTGTATTTTCAGGAAACTGGCACCAAACAAATGCACCACTCGGAAGTACGCGTTCAGAGAAGTGCACGTGCAAGCAATCAGAACTTGATGTTGATTGGCTTCCGAGATATGTGCAGTTGAATATGACCGAAAATTGCGTATTTTTGCATTTTAAAGAAAGTGCCATGTTTAGACACCTATACAATCATAACGTGAAGGTAGAAGTGTGTGGTTTTTACTGTCACGGATCTAAACAATATATAGATTGCCCCGAATTTTTTTTATAGTCCCACAAACTGATACATTTGCAATTGCAACAACTCTCATAAAATGAGGAAAAATGCAAGTTTGGACATGTGTCAAAATGAGTGTTGACATGGTTTGTACAGCCTTCACTAAAACTGTGATTGCCTAAGTAATTTTCATCGTAGGTACATGAATTAGGCACTAAAATGTACACAAAACCACGACAAATCCCCTTCTGTTTGATCATTTCACGCTAAACCAAGTATATATGATATGCTCTTGTAGCGTTTGTTAATGTCTTATATTGTTGTTTCATGACGAGCCGAAAGGCAAATTTCTGTCGTTCCCTGACTCGAACAGACAATAAAGTTGTACTGTATTGTATTGTATTGTATTGTATTGTATTGTATTGTATTGTATTGTATTGTATTGTATTGTATTGTATTGTATTGCATGTATGAACGCTTCAATAGGACGTAATTTTTTGCATTCAAGCGCTATATCTCATACATGGAATTATGAAAGGATTCCCATCATTTTTCAATGAGCAAAAGGCCAGCGGGCTGACGTCAAATTTACCAACTGCAGCCGGAAGTTTGTTGGCTATGGAAACGGGCAAAGTGGTTATCTACCTCGTTTTCCTTGCTTAATATGTCATGCCTCTGGAATTTTCAATACGGTAGACAAAAACTAGGATCGGGCAGACGTCGGCCGCCGTTAGCCCGCGCACGGCTGTGCGCGGGCTAACGGCGGCCGACGTCGGCCCGATGGCCTTTTGCCCATTGGGGAGTTATATGAGCTATTTGAACTTGCACTCATGCACTGCTGTAAAGAGTTAACACAATCATCCCTCAAGTTACAACAGCAGAAGATGGATTGGCCATGCCAGTTCTGGCGTCGTGCTAGATTCGTTTGGAGTTTGGGTTCTAACCTAAGATCGTAGGCTTGAGATGAATCGGCACTGATAATTGACAAAGTCGTGGCAATCAGTTTCCAATGCGCAAAATGACATCGCGCCGACGTCGTCCCGAAGGTCTTTTGCTCATTGGATTTGCACTTTGATGAGGCATCGAAGTGTGAGATGGACTGGCCTTAATAATTCAAACAAATAAACGTTAGGGCTTCACGTCAATGTCCACCTCGAAGGTCATTTCAAAGACGGGGCACCGAAAAGGATCTGAACAAATTTTGACCGCAGATAGACTCCAACCGGACCTTTCGGTCGAGAGTCGAAGGTTCTGTTACACAAGTCAAAACTCACGTGGCCTGGGCATATCTCAATATCTAATCTAACTGGGGAATAGCGGAGGCATGTTGGATCGACCAGTATAATTCAAGGGTAGTTCGTGATAGGACAGTGCATTACCTGAGCAACCTGTAATAGATTGGTGTACGGAGGTAAGGGCATAATCAGCTCATCCAGATCCAAGATGGCGACGTAGTCAAAGCCAGACAGACGATGCATGCAGTCGTTAGTCACAACCAAACCGTCCATCCATGCGCTGACCTCGCGAGATGCGTTGAAAAACGTTCTTTTGGGAGAACCTTGAATGGGAAGAAAGGCATATTCAGAATGACCAAGGAAAGGAAATACTGAAGAAAAGCAGAAACGGCCTGCAGCATAGAATAAAGAAGAGCTTTACCCATTCCGCCGTGATGCACTACAGCAGGCGATGGATCGACCATGATAATTCAAGGGTAGTGCCAGATTAGTTTGGCGCCTGTCGGTGCCAAGCTAATCTGGCACTACCCTTGAATTATCATGGTCGATCCATCGCCTGCAACTGCTGCATAGTCGTTAGATGACGCCTCCAAAATTTGGGAAATACGGCCGTCGGGCTGAATGACTGAGTTAATACTAATGCGTACGTACTAACGATTTATAATGACGCACTGTGTTTTAACCTGTGCAGTGCCGAGAAATCTTAACACCATGCAACTACCTTATAGAGGAATAGATCCTCATGGGCCCCCGCAATAGCAGGGGCTCATGAAGATCTATGCCTCTACCTGACATTACTTTGAATCCATGTTCTTGAGACATCTAGGGTTGTTTGTTGTTGCAACGCCGTCCAACTCTCGTAATTCCCAATCTAGGGTTGTTTGGACTTGCATTAACTCAGTAACGAAGATTGCAGAGACCCAGTCTGCGTCGTCTGGCACTGAACGGGTTAAACGAACTACTGTTGTACCCAGGGTAGGCCTACGTACCATTTTTAGCGGGCAGCGTGACAGGGCGGAGAGTAACGAAACCCTCGTTTTGGTAATACCGGAAGACTCGCAGCGCCCTCTCGCTCAGCATGTGATGAAACACCTGCACCGCGTGTGTTCCCACCAGCCTGAGAGGCAAAATTTAATACAGCAATAGATTAACCTTAAACCAAATAGGTCAAACAATGCATGGACTTCAAACATTCTGTGCGTTCATCCACCCCGCTCCAATGATTTGCCGTAAGGTGAAAAACAAACTCAGTTGTACTCTACTCTGCTCCCCCAACAGCAGACCCTGCTTCTTTGACGCCGACCCTTCCCTTTCATCGACGATGAGGAAACATGAAACTACCGCCGCCACCAACACCAATAATAACAACAATTCAGGTACTGAGCAGACGACACAAGGGACATCACGTGTGTTAACATAGCAGACGCCGCAAGGGACATCTCTTTTAACGGGAGGATGGGGGTGCTGGTGACATCGCTGATTTCATCACCTTTTTGAAGCTGCGTTTATTGCTAATCCCGTAAAATAAACCGATCGAAAATGATATTTAGCCCGTTCTGTCTCATTATTAGAACAAGTTAGAAGCAGTCCTAGTTCCAAATCCGTTCCTCACACGGAGACACGAAACGAAACATTTCGTCGAAATGTCCGCATTTCAGACATTTCTCCAACATATCACCGTTTCACGGAATGCGAAACGGCACATTTCGAGCAATAGAACCTGTCTCTATTCGCGAAACATTTCGCCGAAACATTTCTACCCGTTGCCCAATCAGCGTCGTCCGCTCGGTCACATGCTAATCTGGCGTCATTCAAGCCAACACTGTAGATAGCAAGTAAAGCGATACCGTGGAGTCTATTATGGCTAAAATCGCGTGATGTGACGCACGATTCTGTAAGATTTAAGCGGGGGAGATCATTTTCGAAATGGAATCTATAAGGTATCATCACTAAAGTACCACCAAAATATGAT
>BTPG01000001.1:251750841-251763341 GCA_036245525.1 Semisulcospira habei
TTCAGGTGATCATATTGAATAAAGACGCGTTTTCGAGAACGCATGGTCGGCAAAGTATGCAATATATCGGAGAATATATTTGTATATGTGTTGTATATATGTAGCACTACATTGTTGCCAAAGTTGAAGTAGTTCGGATAATAAATGTGCAAATTAGGGCGGTCCGAAAAATGGACAAAATGATGATTTGTCGAATTTGGTCTAGACAAATTTTGGATGGCAATCACGAAGAAATAAAATAATGTAGCTATGACTCTAATTATGTCTGGCCGCTGGATTTTGAATATATCGTCATAAAACACAGGAAACACAACAAAACATCCATCGTAAGCTTTGTAGGATGCCAGGCGGGGCAAAAATATTGTATTGGATCCATGCAGGCCTACGCGTGTAACGTCTGACCGACCTTACTGCAGAACAACACTTTTACCAAAGGGAAAGCATGTATTTCAGCTGCATATTCGTACAGTTCGTATGTTCTCCATCTACGTATAGAGCCAAATGAAGTGTGTATATTCAAATTGTGATGCAATATTGGCTCAAACTTGGATGAAAATGCAGTTTCGCGTGGTGATCAGCTTATGTGTCAGTGAACCCTCAGTTTTTTTGTCCAAGTGATTTTTGTAACAACATTGGACCGATTGGCTCAAACTTGGACAGATGATAGTCCGCAGTGAAAAGGTGTGTCGTCAACAAGAAACGAGTCACTAACTCCAAGGTCAAGGTTTTGCCGGCCATGTTTTGTCTATATACACAGGATCTCCGAAACTACCATATAAAATTTCTTGAAAATCGACATTTTGATAGAGATTATTGAAATAGAGTTTTACTGCAAGAATAATATTGCTGACCTGCAGGTCAAGGCCGTGGTGGCCATGTTTAGTTTATGTTTAGTTTATGGTGACATATTCTTTTGCCAGCAATATCTCTGACACCATCGGACCGATTTGGCTCAGACTTGGATTAACCATAGTGCGTAGTGACAGGATGTGATGAGAACAAGAGTTATTTCACTGGCTCCAAGGTCAAGGTTATGGAGCCGACAACTGAGTTTTCTCTGTTCATATGAGAACTTTGAAACAAAGTGTAAGTGTGCTTGAAATTTGTTTTTTTTGATAGATATTAATAGAAGAACATGTTTAGCATAAGAATTTCGTCACTACCTTTTAGGGGAAGGCCGTGGCAGCCATGTTTTTTTATTGATGTATTTTGTACACACAGTATCTCTACACCCATTCAACATTGAGCCGATTATGTATAGACCTTACTAAAAAGTGTGAATTAAAGAAACAACAAATGGTTATCAACAAGGTCAAGGTCATGGCTGCCATATGATACACAAATTAGATTACAATACAAGGTCATGGCCGCCATGCATGTATTTGCGCTTTGCCTTGTTATGATAGTCCTCCTGATAACTGCCCTTGGTGGATCTGTACACAAGAATTGTTTGTCAAACACGAATGAATAATGACACGATCTCGAAAGTTGGAACTGTGACATCTAAGATTGTTCGCACGTCATAAACACACTGTATGTGTGCATTTTTCCGCAGTACCTCAGAAAGCATGGGACCGATATGGTTCAAACTGAAACGGATGACAGTTTTGGTTTTAAGCGGGAAGTGTTATTCACTAAAAAGAACTGATAGATTAAAAATTAAGATGAAGGGTGTAGCAACCAGACTTTGCTCTTCCTACACTCAAAATATCAAAATGACTGAAGGGAGGGGTAGGGGTAGGAAGAAGGATGACCTTTTCACTGGACAAAAATTCAAACGTCGGAGGAGAGGGGGGGGATACATGTAAGCATCTGAAACAAAATGGGGGTGGTGGAGGGGAGGAGGTGGAAGGATTCCACTCTCTTCTCTGAGGGTGGTGGTTTCCGAACTCCCCAAACGGAAATTATTTTAGTATATTTGGGCCACCTGGATGCGTGGGTTAGTGGGGGGGGGGGGTATAGTGTCCCCCCCCCCCCCCCCCACCGTTTCCCCCCGCCAATACTCACCCGAAATCTGTTCACGCTCCACTTGGTGTTATATGTTTGAAACAATCTGTACTTTGTTGGTCGCTACGATTTATCGCAGGTATTACTTCGTCATTCAAAAAAAAAAAAAACGGAAGCCGATTTTACCGGTAAGTAATTGACACTGGTAAACGCATTGCATATACCCGCTTTTTTATGCTCATGCGTCAGACGACGTACAGCCGGGGGTTTTAGAGATGCACAGAGTTTGATCTACATCTGGAAAATTGAATGACGTTTTAATTTATCCAAGTTACAGAGAGCCTTCTCAATTTAGCGGTAAGCCCCAACAAAGAATGCAACTGTATGAAAACACGTCTGTAAGGACCGTCTTCCACACACTCGTATTAATGACTAAAAGTAGACCTAGCAAAACCAAAAGCATCTTTGCGAAGGGAAAGAGATAAACTTCATCGCCGTACACAGCACTTTCACGACAAGTCAAATGATTTAAATGGAAGTGAGTGGAAAGAATAGGTAACAACAGAGCTGTGAGAACATGTGCACAGCGTCAGGCTGCCGAAATATTTATGGCCAGGGGATGGTTGAGGCTCGAATGAGTGAAGGGTGGGTCTGTCTTCAGACTCGTGCCGCTGCAGTTTTGAAGTAATCACGAACATATTTAGTGATTTTAAAAGCTGAGACGTACCTCTTCAAATCTAGGAGGATTCCCCCCCCCTCTCTCTCTCTCTCTCTCTCTCTCTCTCTCTCTCTCTCTTTAGTTCCCAGGGTCACCCTGGTCAGCCCCACAGGGTGGGTTTTTCTCTCTATTCTGGGGCATGTGTTTCTGTCTACCCTTTGTCCATTCACCTGTATTTGCCTTTTTAAAACTCTCCCTACTGTCTGCACTGCCTGTAGCTCTTGATATTGGATGTGTGTTGCTAAATGGTCTTAGCTTTATTTAGGCCCCATGTGTTAGGTTTATTTAACGTATTTGACCGGCTGGCGACATACATTCAATGTTCTGTTTATTTTTTTTTTTTTTTTTTCACAAGCAGTGCAGACACGTCCTGAGAAAGCCTTGTTGCTGTCGGGACGTTAAGCAATGTACAATCAATCAATCAATCTCTCTCTCTCTCTCTCTCTCTCTCTCTCTCTCTCTCTCTCTCTCTCTCTCTCTCTCTCTCTCTCTCTCTCTCTCTCTCTCTCTCTCTCTCTCTCTCTCTCTTGATTTTCGCTTAGCAAAATTTGGTGCACAAACCGAAAACTTTCCACTGTCAATAGTTTACGTTTTCTTCCAAATTCGGAGTGGGGATTGTCGTAGAAATACTAAGAATCTCACGCTGTTTTCAAAACTGTTTTTGGTTTGGCTGTATGTGCAAAACTCGGACGTCACGAGTGAATTGAAAATGTCATGTAAAAAAGTTTCATTGCTGAATCGCAGCGAGCCGCTCACGACGTAAAAACGCGGCCACTGCGTTTTGCGGCCAAATCCGAAATGTCGCGATGACGTCATCGGCCGGTTTCCACACGTAAAATAAAGACAACTACGGAACATATCCGCAAAATCCTTTTGACGGTCAGACAGTAAGTATCTGTTTACCAATATGTATCTCTCTAACTAAGGATGGGGCGCCTCCAGGACTTGTCACCAACCTACCTCCGGCTGCCGTCTGCCATCGTTGTGCAGTGCTCGCTCCTTGTTTGAGTGAGTTAGCCATGATATTATCGACGGTCGTGCACTAAATAACACAGATTTCGGATTGTTCGACGTGTTTCCTATCGAACGTATCCACAGAATAAAGCCTCCCAACAGAATTAGAACTAGTAGAGCAGAACCTCTGAAAATCTGTTTCCAAAACGGCCGAGACATTCTGTGCGAGGATGAAAATCACATCGGCTCCAATGTTACATCAGACCAAATCCCCGTACGACACTCAACGCATGAGAGTGCAGCAGGTGGAAGTGACCAACTTGAACTTTGTCTTGTGCAGACTACTGTCCTTGTGCACAAGCCAGATCTCATGGCGTTATTCGAACAGATCGATTAGTTAGTTATTTGGGTTTAACGCCAAGCCAACTAAGGCCATCTCACGGCGGTCGAAAGGATCGAGCATTTCGTTGTATAACAATGGAAATCTGCGCTTTTCTTGAAATTGGACATACTACATGCCAGTTGAACCCAACCGCAAAGAAAGTAACGCGCTTGTCAAAGGCAGTTGTACAAAGTGTTGTACCCAATGCGCAAAAATGGCCTTTTGCGCATTGGGGTAACTGTCTTTTCTAAGCGTGTTTCTATCTTAATTGGGTTCTTCTCTGCATTTTACACGCTTGGTGGTTGGAGTGGATTACATACCAGTTGTCTTGAGGAGATAAAACAAGCATGATGCCTGTAGAAGAAGGTTGATGCCAGAACAGCTTGGTGCCTGTTCATACGATGATTGAAAATAAACCGAGTCCTGACTGCACAATGCTACAAAAATGTTTTTAGTTCATATTAACCCCCTTGTGCATGCAGCCCCCGGTACTGTTTAATCTCTTAGATGCTTAACCCCTTGTGCAAGCAGTCACCCGTACTATTTACGGGGTTTATAACATTTTCTACATGCAATCTCTTTGCGGTGCTTAAAACTTATATTGTTATAGTCTATTTGCCACGCTTGAACCCTAAATCCGAGTACGAGTAAGACGCCTACAGCCAATTTAAAGCACACCTAATGAGTGATACAATCACATCTCCATGCGATACTTACATTACATCGCCATGTTTGAAATCCAATATCTATGACCAGAGAACAGAGAGGAATGGAGGGAGCTGGTTGCCAAGTCATCAGTAATGCCCCAACGGTCGACGAGACTACGGGATAGATAGATAGATAGATAGACAGACAGACAGACAGACAGACAGACAGACAGACAGACAGACAGACAGACAGATAGATAGACAGATAGATAGATAGATAGCTAGATAGATAGATAGATAGATAGATAGATAGATAGATAGATAGATAGATAGATAGATAGATAGATAGATAGATAGATAGATAGATAGATAGATAGATATTTAGATAGATAGATAGATAGATAGATAGATAGATAGATAGATAGATAGATAGATAGATAGATAGATAGATAGATAGATAGATAGATAGATAGATAGATAGATAGATAGATAGATAGATAGATAGATAGATAGATAGATAGATAGATAGATAGATAGATAGATAGATAGATCTATGACCAAAAGACAGAACATTTCCACAAGGTTTATTAAAGCCATATCGAGTCACATGTCTATACTTGAAATCGACGTGGCAAATCAAAATAAGATGAGGATTTTATCCAACTAGTTTCTTTTATTCCGGACCCACCCCACTATACCCCAACCCCCCTGCATTTCTACCACCACCACCCCCACCACCCTTCCCCAAATCTCCCCAACACACACGCATCTCCCAGTCATTCGATACTTTGGATTTCCAGTGGAAAAACACTGCCTTTTGTTTTCACCATTAACCCGTTAACTCATTCTGCCCCAGACACACCACAGCACGATAGGGATCGACCGTGATAGTTCAAGGGTGATGCCAGAATAGCTTGGCGCCTATGGGCGCCAAGCTATTCTGGCATCACCCTTGAACTATCATGGTCGACCTGTGTCCTGCACTGCAATGCAGTCTTCAGAGGACAACGGCAACATTTGGGGATTTCGGTCTTGGGGTACAAAGAGTTAAATGCCGAGAGCATGTGAACACAATCCAACTGCAAGAGACACGGATCCTCATGGGCCCCAGCATCAGCGGGGGCTGATGAGGATCAAGACCTTTTGCTGACACCCTTTTGTATTCATGTTCGATATTGGGCGGCTGGGGCTCTGGCGGTGAATGTTAAAGCTATATTTCTGAAACATAGACTGCGTCAACTGGTAAAGAAGGAGTTAACTCATTCGAGACGTGCCGCCTCCGGATACGCGGCATAAGCCGCGTATCCGGAGGCGGCACGTCTCAAATGATTTAATGTACTATTAGAGCTTACAAGGCAAAACATAGAGACACACTTGAACATAATCGATCTGCCCATAGAGATACTGGTACACAAGTCTCCCATGCTGACTGTGAAAACTGGCTTGTGTTTGCTTGTCCGTATGTGTGTGCAGGCGAACATTTTAGATATTGTCAATATATGAATAAATCAATAGCTCTTTAGTTTCCAACGGTAGGGATATTTGCACAGTGAGTGACAGTGCCTTTTGTCCTCTTTCAGTCTCTTCACACTTTTTCTCATTGTCCTGGCTCTATTCGACTTCTTTCCCTGCTCGCCCGTTCTCAAGGCATCGGGAATCTTCTTGTCACATGTTACCAAGGTAACATGTGATAAATAGACCCACTTATTACATGTTACGATGACAATGTTACTCGCTGAGCAAAGCGTTCTCCCCCAAACACATATTTGGTTAATCACATTTCTCAGTATAAACATACTATAATCTTCATTCAGTCAAACCTTTAAGCAAAAAGTTGCCAGTAAATAAACAATAATCACATGATTTTTCATATTACATAACAATTACATAAGCCTACAGTTTGTCTCGGCTGTTGGGTACGATTAGGTCAATTGTGACCTGCATGTCCTAGGTGTGAAAATCATACAATTTTCTGCACCATTCTTTCGGAGTCATTTGTAAAACAGCTAACATAACTTTAATTTTTCTTTTATCTTCTCATTAATACCCGTTTGATTTTTCATAAACAGTGTTTGCATAAGCCTGCTGATTGTCCCGGCTTTGGGGTAGGATTAGGTCAAATTGTGACCTGTAAGCTCTAGGCGTGAAAATCAGCAAGAAAACAGCTAACATAACTTTAATTTTTCTTTTACAAAAAAAACCCAACTATTCATTCTTCTCATTAATACCCGCTTGATTTCTCATAAACAGTTTTTGCATAAGCCTGCTGTTTGTCCCGGCTCTGGGTTAGGATTAGATCAAATTGTGACCTGTAAGCTCTAGGCGTGAAAATCAGCAACAAAATTGCTGTCTGATCTTCTAATACGTCACATGTTAGTACTACGATGAGTATAACATTGAGTCGTCACTGTGAACACGGCGTCGTGGCACTAATGATGCCTTGACGTGAAGCTTGAAGTGACGTCATTTCGCTGCTCGTGCTATTATTCTTCTTCAGAATAGTTATGATACGTCAAATCACAGAGCTTACGAATGGCAGGGAATCGCCGTGTGTCCGTCTTTATTTCTGTGTGCCAGTGTGTGTGTGTGGATCATAGGGTGGGTTAGAGTAGAAGGAGATGGATTCCTGTCGCTACACGAGCCCACAGAGCGTACTAATGGCGGGAAGCGCCGTATGTCCGTCTTTTGTGTGCGCCGACGTGTGTGTTGATGAGATGTTGGCTTAAAGAGGTGATGAATGGATCAGCGTAATAAGCCTAAAAAATAAGAACTCTAAATGTTCATTAAACATAAAGCATGTGAGCTCCAAACAATAAGGTAAACTTTGGGATGAAATCCTCATCTTGTTTAGTATGATTCGTTTCTTTTTGCATGGAAAATTGCGATCGATTTAGTGTGTGTGTAACTTGTAGCAAAGTCCGACCTAGGCGCGATTGGTCTAGTGACCTCAAAACATGACGTCAAAGTTTTGTAGTAAACATGTTGGTTACATTTCATAACGTTTACGTAATGCACCTAGGTTTTAGGGGAAGATTGTATAAAAATCTAGTGTTCTTTTTATTGAATATTAATGATTTTGGTTACGTTTTCGTTTTTGATTGGTTGTAATATTTGCGAGATTGTTCTGGAAATTTGTGATAGTATAAAAGAGAGTGTTAGGACGTATGTCGCTACACGCTATCCATGCATTGTGTATCAAAATAAGGATGCATTTGTGAGAGATAGAGCAACATGTGGATGCATTGTGTTGAGAGTGCATCGTGCGAAAAATGTACTGTTGGAACAGTTGCTCCAGTGTGGTGTGAGTGCGGTTTTCATTCAATAACTCTACATGAGTGTGTTTGATGTGATTGCATCATAATACGACCACTACCACGTAACTTTGACCTATTTCCAGATCCCCTGCATACATACATACATACATCCTTACACACACACACACACACACACACACACACACACACACACACACACACACACACACACACACACACAAATATAGATAAATAAATAAATGTGTTTAAACATTGTCTTACCACAGACGTTGCTTCCTTGTCTGGGTGTACTGGGTGGTCCATGTGTGCTTGGCGCGCATCTGTTGACAGGTGTAAATTCTTAACGTGTGTCACCAATTTCTGGACCGAAAAGTGGACCTGACTAGTCCAAAGAATGTGCGCAATAAATGACAACGAAACAAAAGTTCCACACAAAATAGCATAGAGCAGAAAAGGAGTTCTCAAAATCTTCCTTCGAAACACTCGATGCATTCTGCGTGTGCAGTTAATGTACATTGAGTTGTGTCACGCGCCTTGGGTTTTCAGATCACTATGGTCCTCCCCCGCCTGTGTTCCTTACTTCTCGTATACAATATACGTCGGACAAAACCTAGGGCAATTTGAGTTTCAAACCGTTTCTTTCGCGTATCCCACTGTCACAGTGTAGTTCCAAAGATTTAGGCTTTCACCGCCAACACGCGCCACACATTTACAGATTTTCATGGTAAAATATTGACAATTTTGGAAATATATGTGTTTGGACAAAGATTTCAATGTTTAGTACGTTTGTTTGACCACATGCGCACAAAATGCTTGAGAAAACATTGCACTGACACGAACATAATATTTTGAGGACACTGGAACATTACTAGACATAAAATACGCTACGTGACACTGGCACAGACAACAAATGCTGACCATCTGTACATAGCCTTTAGACGTTTGTTTGTTTGGTTGGTTGGTTGTTTGGTTGGGTTTTTTTTTACACTTAAAACCTGTAACAAATTACTCTCTCCCAGCGGCAGGAGATGAATTGACTGACTGCTCAAGGGTAGTGCCTGATAAGCTGTTAATGCGCCACGCTTATCTGGCAGTATCCTTGAATTATCATGAGGGAGCCATCACCCAAAGCGTATGTTAATATGGAGATAATAAATGCCTCCAAAATTCATGATGTTCGGGCTTGTCCTGACATTGATAAATGTAGACTGTATTTGGGACAAAAGAAAATAAAGAGCAGCAAAAGAAAGCACTCATCCAGAAAGGCGGGCTTTTTCCACAGCATGTTCGTTGAAAGGCCCCGGTAAATCAAAGTGGCACAGTTGCAGTGTTCAGGTCGTATTCCATAGGCAACAGATTTCCCTGTTTCCCATAACCCGCCCGTCAGGGCCGACTTTTATCACTTCGGTGCCGTGGACGTTAAACCCCGAAATAACCAACCAACCAAGAAAGCTCTCTTCTGTGAAGCTGATTGCGTTATCTGTAAAACGTGTACTTATAAATAAAAAAAAATAAAAAAAATAAAAATTAAATCTTGGAAACACCTATTTGTTACGAAAACAACGCATCGTACATGACATCGTACATGTTTTTATCCTGATGATCGTTCGGGTCATGTTCTGACATTGTTAACTCATTCAACCCGACGGCCGTATTTCCCAAATTTGGGAGGCGTCATCTAATGACTATGCACCAGTTGCATGAGATGGATCGACCATGATAATTCAAGGGCAGTGCCATATTAGCTTGGTCGATCCATCTCCTGCTATAGTGCGTCAGGACTAAATGGGTTAAACGTAGACGTATTTGGGACAACTAGAGCATAAAGAGCAGCAAAAGAAAGCACTCATCCAGGGAAAAAAAGACAGGCTTGTTCCACAGCATGTCTGTTGAAAGGTCCTGGTAAATCAAAGTGGCACAGTTGCAGTGCGCCTGAATCAATCAGTGTTCAGGTCGCGCTCCATAGGCAACACGGATTTCCGTCCCCCATAACCCGCTCGTCAGGGCCGTCCTTTATCACTTCGGTGCCGTCGACGTTAAAACCCGAACTAACCAACCAATCAAAAAAGCTCTCTTCATTGAGTGTGTTGTTGCTATGTCGTGAAGTGGTCCACTCAAATAAATTTGCAAACGAAACATACACAGACCTGAGACCAAAGAAACACAGGTATCGCCTGTATTGTATTCATAATGCATGTAAATTCTCTTAGCTGCACACAACGCGCAAAAGGCCATCGGGCCGACGTCGGCCGCCGTTGGCCCGCGCACAAAAATGCACTTACTGTCTTTTGCCTTCCTAGGTCAGTGTTTTTAACCTGTTGATCTGTACAGAAAAGGTGTTGATAGTTCCATGGGTTTGTTTTTCGTTTCCATCGGAGTTTCACGATTTTGTCTTTCCGGTTTAAATATTTGGGCTTTCTTTGGCAAACGGTGTGTTTTATAGGACACAAACGAAAAATACAGCGTGTGGGGCTAATGAATCTTTCTAAGTGCGTATTTTGCTCTTCAAAATACTTTTCCCAGTGCGCAAAGGCCCATGTCGACCGCCGTCGGCCCGCGCACGACTGATGGTCTTTTGCGCATTGGGATCTTATTGGTGGTGTTCACACGCTAATTTAAGTCCCGCGGAAATGTCCCAAGTTCCTGCTGAGGTGATGTCTGCTTCTTGTCGCCCACTGTTACCGGAATAAAATAATGATACATAATATGGGTCAGAGGTGAAACACAGTTTGCCCATTAGGCACGAGCACACTTGCACTGGGAACGCAAATTAACAGCGGTAATGTAACAGTGCTGATAAAATATCAGTTGGGTATTGTGGACCAGATCACTTTTTTTTTAAAAAGATTGAATGAAAATTCACCTCTTCATCCCCCTCCCCACCCCCCATACCCCCCCCCCCCCACACACACACACACACACACACACACACACACACACACACACACACACACACTATAATGTGATCGGGACACTTCTGTGTCTAAGTAAACTCCAACACTAAAATGCATGTCAACAAGTCAATAAACTGTCTATGCTACTTGTGTACATGCAACTGAAATATATGAATGAGATATTATTATTAAATGAGATCGGTACGAATGAAAGAGTGAATGATGCTCATTCATTCATTCATTCATTCATTCATTCATTCATTCATTCATTCATTCATTCAACCACTCAATAAAAAGGAATGAATGAGTGAACTCGGACCTCGTGAATGACTGAATCTAGAAATAATTATTCATAAAATTTCACACAAAAAGAATTTTCCACGCTAATTTTCAACCCGAACGTGGGATTACATTCAAACGGCGCTTCATGAATTGTACATGTATGCGTCTGGCCTTTTGTACCCATCACATGCATCACCAGGACATCCAGCAAGATGCGTGACGTAACATCGTAAGCATAATTCATGAGTCAGAGAGGGGAAAGAGGGTGCGAGGGTGTTACGGAGGGGGAAGGGGGCCGACGTCGGCCGCCGTTGGCCCGCGCACGATCGTGCGCGGGCCAACGGCGGCAGACGTCGGCCCGATGGTCTTTTGCGTATTGGGAAAGTACTGCTCACTTTTTACCATTCCGCGCGACCTTTTGACACCCTGATGGCATTGTGACACGGAGAAAGGCAAGGCGACATCGTGTATATCATGCGGACACGGCGCACAGATCAAATATATCTGATAAAAAAATTTTTTAAAAACAGGCGTGTGGAAATTGTTCGAATGGAATACAAGAACACCCATTGTTGGTGGGATTTCAAAACGACCTGCTCCAGACAGTAGAGGGTTAATAATTATAATTCTCAGTATCGCCTTTAGAAATGTTGTTAGTTCTTACAACAATGCTGGACGCAAGGATTAGCTTAAAGTACCATTACGCATAAATCTGAACGGACACATTTTAGCACCATTTGCCCAAGTGTGTTTGTTATGTCTTGTCGACACACCTGATGAACTTTAACAGCAGTTGGGACACGCAGCAAAACCACACGCGTAATTGCCCTTATTTATTCTGCGCAGTTTTTAGCGTGTCAATCTATTTTTAGCTGTTTCTCGCACGGAAAGCGTTGTATTTCTAGAACGGAGTAGAGTCATTGTCAGGTTACTTGATATAAAGACGACGTGTGCTGAAGCCAGCCCTTCAGTTACTACGTGTGCTGAACTGGATTTTCCTGTATCTAAATGAAGCATAACTAGACCTGTGTGTAGCATTTCGTAACCATCTGTTACAGAAGTGTATCTTTGAACAGTCGCGGGGGTAGTGGGCCTTTAAAATTACGAAGTATGAATGTCGTGAAATGAAAGACTTTTCTGCTCTTCTTCTCCTTTGTACACAGTAGAGTTCCTTCCCTTACGCGCAAAAGGAAGTGGACAACCTCTGGTACGAGTGCTACTCATATGGGTTGTTAAAAGGGAGACAATTCTTAGTCGAGGCCAGACGACATTGATAGCCCGTTATATCGGCGAATTTGAGCAATAAGCCTGCCATGGACCAGATCGCTTTAATATGAGCTTCCTCTTTGTGCGTTAGGGAAAAAAATCAGCCCTGAGATACCACAACATATAGGTTGCTGA
>BTPG01000001.1:251768341-251980841 GCA_036245525.1 Semisulcospira habei
TTGAATAGGTGTCACGGTGACCGGGAACAGGGAGAGGAGGAAAACAAGCCAGAAAGCGACATTATTCATGATCTGACGACGTCTTTACCATGCTCACGCTGTTCCCAAGAAGCAAAACGTCTTTGGGCCCACGACGGCCGCAGTAGGCCCGCGCACAGCCGTGCGCGGGCCCACTGCGGCCGTCGTGGGCCCTAGGACCTCTGCATACTGGGTTGTCAAGGAATATGTTTACATTTTAGTTGAGCCCGATCCATCCGCGTACAGAGACAAAGATGCTTATCAGCCGTTGTAGGGGCGGTCCGTGGCGCAGTGGTTAAGGCGCCCGCCACCAATGCCAAAGGTGCGAGGTTCGAAAACGGGTTCCGGCGTCGGACTTTTCTCCTCTGGTAAGTGCCACCGTTAATTCGGGCGGACCGTCGGGGGTTCTTTCTCCGGGTACTCCGGTTCAGTCCACCCCCCACCCACCCCCCACACTTTGGTACCGGTTTCAGGCCACTTTACAAATTTCAAATACAAGCGATCAAAAATCTCTGTAACTTCAGTAGCTGAACTGGCCCTTCGTCTGTCTTGTACTGTGTTTGTCTTAAATGGCTTAAATCCGTGTCTTTTACGTGAGTGTGCGTGTTGGGTTTCAGTTCGCGGCGCTTTGAGTCGATTCGCCCAAAAATTGAGAAAAAGCGCCTATATAATAACGGTATTATTATTATTATTGTTGTAGCAGTAGGGGCTCCTGACAATCTATATCACCTCTCCTGTCAGGTACGGGGTGTTGACACTGACCTTGGCAAGGGGGATAATTCTCACAGTTCCGTCGGCCAGGATGAGGGTTGTCCACTCCTGTAGCTTCTGGTCTTCAGCTACTAGGTTCTCTCTCACGATGACGCCGCTACAACCCGCGTCTCTCAGCACCCTCACTGAGGTATTGCCGACGAATCCTGACACTACCGGCATGTTGGGCACTTCACTCTCAGGCAGCGCGATGTTGGAAACTGGTAAGAATGTTGCCCCATCGCCAACAGGAATGCGTCCACTCCTTCTGAAAGACTCGATCTGCTCCGGTGTCGTCCGCCTTTCTCCAGACTCAAAGTTACTAGATGACGTCACATCATTGGCCAGTACAGCGGCGGCTCTGTGTTGAGACGTGGTACCACTTCTGCCTGCTGTCCTGCGGTCTTGGTTGGGCCTTCTGGTGTTATCGCCTCGGGGAACACCCTTGGAAGGACAACGTATCGCCTTGTGTTCCTTCATTCCACAGGAAAAAAAAACATTTCAGGCTCTCCACCGACATCTTTTTCGGGGTATCTCTGACGTCGTATTTTTCCTCTGCTGGAGTAGACACACGCTGCGGCTTGTCGGGCCCGAACTTCATGTTGTGGGCGTCCAGGTACCTCTGAGCGAAGTCTGCAAGGGCCTTCAGGGACTGGTACTTTTGCTCCCTGAGGTGGGCGGCCAGGTCCTTAGAACATGCGCTGAGAACTTGTTCTTTGATGATGAGGTCGCACAGGTCCTGGTACTCCTTCTTTAAACCAGCCAGCTCTATCTATTTCTCCAGGCAGGTCCTGATTCTCTCAATGAATAGGCCGGGTGTTTCTCCTCCCTCAGGCTTGCAATTCCGGAATCGTCGTCTGTAACCCTCTTCAGTGAAGTCATACTGTCTCAGAAGGACGGTTCTCAACTGCGCATAATCCTCGGCTTTTTCTCTTGGCAGGCGGGTGTAGAATTCAAGCGCTTTGCCGGTTAGAAGTTCGCTCAGTTTGATGGCCCAAGTCTCTTGTTTCCAGTTGTTGCTGCTTGCGAAGCGCTCGAACCGCTCCAGGTAGCCGTTCGTTTTGTCTGAATTTTTTGCAAAAGGCTGTAGTTTTGGCGCATGGGCTGTTTGCTCTCTGCTGGCTAAGGCTGCTGCTTCAGCAGTCCTCTGGCCCTGTGCCTCTAACTCCATCTTCTTGAGGTGAATTGCGTGTTGTCGCTGCCTCTCTGCCTCTTCTCGCTGTTTCTCTGCCCTTTTTTGCTGTTTCTCTGCCTCTTCTCGCTGAATTTCGAGTTTCTTGATTTCACGCTCTTTGGCTCTTCCTTCTCTCGCCAATCTCTTTTCTTCTCTCTCCAGTTTCTCCTTTTCTCTCTCCAGTCTCTCCTTCTCTCTCTCTCTCCTTTACAAACTCAAGGAGTTGAGTTCCCTCCAGTCCGCATTCCTTGCCAATTCTCACGAATGTCTCCATTTCCGATGTTGCCATCTCTGCGTTTCACTGCTGGCTGTTGTCTCCGGCTACCTTTTCCACTGAGCCAACTGAAAAAGTCCCGTCGGAGGTGCCAAATATTACGTGGTAGTCGTGGTCGTCGTATGATACAATCACACCAGACGCACGCACGTAGGGTTCTTGTAAAGAAACTTCACTCAGCTGCACCTCGTCACACGTGGCACAAGGTTGTAGACCACACTGGAGTAACAGTTCGTTCCAACAATATTTTATTGCAGCGATGCGATCTCCGCACAATGTATCCACAAATGCACCAACACTGATACACTGTCTCCTCTACAATGCATCAACACTTTTGACATACTGGGTCTCTCATACAATGTACACACAAATTTCCTAACACGCCCTTTTATACTATTACAGATTTCCAGAATAATCCAGCAAATTCGCACAACACAACCAATCAGAAAAGAAAACGTAACCAAAACTCATTAATATTCATTAAAAAGAACACTGTAGATCAATCCAGAAATTTATACTAACGTCTAGGCGAATTCGATACAATGTTACGAAATGTTCCCAACAACTTTGACGTCATATTTGAGGTCACTAGAATAATCGCGCCTTTTCCGGAACGTTCTAGATCAAACGAGGTCGGACTATAGCAACAATGTAACGAAAAGACGCGTCATTTTAGCGACACAACAGAAGTGGCTCGCAATTCTCCAAGAAAAAAGAAAATGAATCCTACAAAAAAAGGTACGTAATTCTTATCCAAAATAACTCAAATAAATATCGGATCTTTCCTATGATTAACACACTCATGCTCTCAAAAGAATAACACAACCACTCAAACGTAACATTCACACTGGCTGTTTCCCTCGATCCGCTACCGCACCAGTGTGCACATTACGATGTACACTATGTCTTTCTTAGGTCTAAGGTGATGATGATGATGATGATGATGATGATGATGATGATGATGATGATGATGATGATGATGATGATGTTCATTTGTATAGCGCCCATTTAGCCATCCTATCGTGGTGGAATGCTCATGGCGCTTTGACAATGCTCATGGACCATACAAGACGGTTCCGCGTGAGGCAAGCTGCAATCAATTGCGTAACAAAATGTGTATGCAAGGCGTTAAGCTCTAACTCTGCACCATCGTGATCAATCCATTTCCCATTTCCCGCAGCTGGTATCTGGTAGCTTAACCCTTTGCGTGTCGGTAACGCTTTAAGTCAGTAGCCATTTTCGTCGCGATGATTCCTTTAGGCTACCGACACGCAAAGGGTTATAACGACCCTCTTCAGGCAACAGTGGTTTACAGTTTGCAATATCTCCTTTATAAATAGGCTCTTACTGTGTCTTTCGATAATGCTGCACAAATACTAACAACTGTCTTATGGAGCTTGTACTGAGCGCACTGTTCAAGAAGCAGTCGTCCTACAAATCCCACACCTCCCAGTAAAGGTTGAATTGGACGAACCGCCCACCGCTGAAGAGACCCTCACAGCCATCCACCAGCTCAAGAGTGGCAAAGCAGCAGGCATTGATGGAATACCGCCAGAGATCTGGAAACATGGAGGCACAGCACTGCACAACAAGATCCATGACCTCTTTCTCTGCTGCTGGGAGGAAGGAACACTACCAAAAGATCTCCGTGATGCAGTCGTTATCACCCTGTACAAGAACAAAGGCGAGAAGTCTGACTGTTCCAACTATCGGGGAATTACCCTGCTGTCCATTGCTGGGAAAATCCTTGCAAGGCTGCTCCTGAATCGGCTGGTACCTGCCATCGCTGAAGACCAACTCCCAGAGGGCCAGTGTGGCTTCAGAGCAAACAGGAGCACCACCGATATGGTCTTTGTGCTGAGACAGCTACAAGAGAAGTGCCGCGAGCAGAACAAAGGGCTGTACGTAACATTTGTCGACCTAACAAAAGCGTTCGACACTGTGAGCAGGCAAGGCATGTGGCAGATCCTGGAGCGACTTGGCTGTCCCCCAAAGTTCCTCAACATGATTGTCCAGCTACACGAGGACCAGCAAGGCCAGGTCAGACTCAACAATGACCTCTCAGAACCATTCCCTATTCTCAACGGCGTAAAGCAGGGCTGCGTGCTGGCACCGACCCTCTTCACCATCTTTTTTAGCATGATGTTGAAGCAGGCCACAGTGGACCTTGATGATGACGATGCAGTGTACATCAGGTATCGTCTCGATGGCAGCCTGTTCAACCTCAGACGACTGCAGGCCCACACGAAAACCCTAGACCAACTGATTCGTGAGCTGCTTTTTGCTGATGATGCTGCCCTCGTTGCACACACAGAGAGAGCCCTGCAGCGCATCACGTCTTGCTTCGCAGATGCTGCCCAGCTCTTTGGACTCGAGGTCAGTCTGAAAAAGACAGAGGTCCTCCATCAGCCGGCACCCAAGACGGTGTGTCGCCCTCCTCACATCACCATTGGCGAGTCTGATCTAAAGTCAGTGCACCAGTTTACTTACCTTGGCTGCATTATCACGTCGGACGCCAAGCTGGACAAGGAGCTTGACAGCAGGCTGGCAAAAGCGAACAGCGCTTTCGGGCGACTTTTCAAGCGGGTGTGGCACAATCAACAGCTGAAAACAGGCACCAAGATCAGCGTGTACAGAGCTGTGGTCCTCACCACCCTGCTGTATGGTTCCGAGTCCTGGGCCCTCTACCGCAGCCAACTACGACTCCTCGAACGCTTCCACCAGCGCTGCCTGCGTACCATCCTGGGCATTCACTGGAGTGACTATGTCACCAACGTCGAGGTCCTTGAACAGGCTGAAACTGTGAGCATCGAGGCTTTGCTGCTGCGGACACAGCTCCGCTGGGCGGGGCATGTCTCCAGGATGGAGGATCATCGCCTACCAAAGATCACCCTGTTCGGCGAGCTTGCTACTGGACACCGTGACAGAGGGGCACCAAAGAAGAGATACAAAGACTGTCTCAAGAAGTCACTTAGTGCCTGCCAAATCGACCACCACCAGTGGTCTTCGCTTGCTGCGGACCGTGACACCTGGCGCTCCACCATTTACAAGGCAGCTGTCTCCTTTGAGGACTCTCACAGAGCTAGCCTTAAGGACAAGCGGCTCAGGAGAAAAAACAGAGATGCCGCAGCTCAGAACCCCGGCCATACCTTCCCCTGCAGCCACTGCGGTCGAACCTGCCTGTCTCGGATTGGCCTCCGCAGCCACGAACAAGCCTGCAGACGTCGTGGGCAACTCCTATAAAATCTTCGTTCGCGAAGTCAAGCCAAGAGAGACGTCGTAAAATTAAAGATTTGTCTGCTCTTCCTCTTTTCTGCTGCGTAGCCGAGTCCTCCGAAGAGCAAAATGGCAGTAACCGTGTGCCTACTCACATGGCTTGTGAAAAGATGGGTAGGAAAGCCTTGGCTGACGTTGAGAACCCGTATTGTTGGCGATTTGAAGCTCCACTCCAAGCATTTAGCACTCAATGCATTGTACTGGAGAGGGCAAAACGTTAAACTGGGGCACTCCGTCCTTCAACTGAAAGTCACGATTTTCACTCACCCTAATCAATATTGTAATGGTCGAACAAATAACCTCATTCATTCCTTCCATCTACAAGAGACACAGATTCTCATGGGCCCCTGCAGATGCCGGGGCTCGTGATAACCTATGTCTCTTGCAGACGAGATCGAGTCCAGATGTTTTTTAGAGTAAAGATGTAGTTGTGGGTCAAATTAAACGACTAAAACAAACATTATCGTAGATCTTATCAGCTTTGATCGGTAACGGGTGACTACATGTGTCCATGTCAAGCGGCAAAGCAATACAGGCCTAAACCTCGTTACTATGCATCGTTACAGGACAGAGCGACTGTTTCGTTCCATTTTTTTCGGAACTGCTCTCTTGAAGGTGTTCGCCGTTTTGATAGTATGTGGAGCAGGATTCTTCTTGTTTGCGTCGGACTATAAACAACGCTGGGTTTCGGTTTGCAACATGGACATCCCAACTCTAATGCTGAACCGCGAGGTTCTGTCAAAACTGCGGGTGAAGGACAAGGTAATCACGAAAGTTCAGGTCACAATAAGTACTAATAATTAAGACTTAAGGGCCACCTTACTTTTTTGTGTCATTGTTTATCGTCGCAAGTATTCTAATAAAATACAATGTTCTTTCGATCCAAATGGGTTATAAGTTGACCTTAGATAGTCCACTGTACAGGAACAATAGACAACAATTCATCAAGTTCCACGAGCGTGTCAAATGCACGTGAAACATCATCAGTTTTTGTGAAAAGCTGTGCGATATTGGCAAGCGAACCAAAGACAGGCAGGTGGAAAAACTCGGTAAAGTCGTCATGCACGTGCTAAAGGGGTCAGTCGTGAACACTCTGCACCTCTGTTTCGCTACAAATACCGGTACAGTAGGGGCATAATTGTCACTTTCCTAGCCATGCCACCACGACGAAGCCTAACGCCAGTAGATCAAGGCCGGGCGCTAGCATGGCTGCAGGATGGAATTTCAGGACGAGAAGTTGGGAGACGTCTTAGGGTGTCCCATTCAGTGATCCAGAGGCTGATGGCACGATTCAAAGAAACTGGAAGGGCAGAACGTCGACCCTGCTCAGGACGCCCGCGCTGCACCAGCAGAAGGGAGGAGAGATACCTCTGTGTGGCGGCTCTGCGCGACCGAACTGTCACGTCAACCACTCTGCGACGTCAGCTGATGCAAGCTGCAAACATTGTCAGCAGAAGCACAGTCTGCCGATGTCTGCGCGAAATTGGCCTGGTTCATGCAGAACACCAGTGTGAATACCCTCACTCCAGCTCATCGCAGAGCCCGGGTTGCCTGGTGTCGTCAACATGTGAGGTGGAACAGACTCCAGTGGACTCAGGTTCTGTTTACTGATGAGTCACGGTTCACTGTGTCCTTCAACGACGGCAGGGTGAGGGTCTGGAGACGCCAGGGCGAGCGATTCACGGATGGATGCGTCCAAGAGGTTCATCGCTACGGAGGAGGCTCAGTCATGGTCTGGGCAGGCTTCAGCAGGGAAGGCAGGACCCCCCCCCCTTCCCCCCCCCCCCCCACCTTCCACGTTATCCGAGGCACCCTGACTAGACTGCGCTATCGGGACGAGATTGTGCAGCCCTTCATCCAACCAGCTCTCCAAACCATAGGCGACAGTGCTGTTCTGCAGGACGACAACGCTCCACCTCATCGCGCCCGTGTGGTGGATGAGTACCTTGAGCAACGGGGCATCATGAGGATGGAGTGGTCAGCTCGTTCACTTGATCTGGCTCCCATCGAGCACCTCTGGGACGTGCTGGGGCAACGTGTAGTCAGCAACCACCTCCCACCACAAGACCTCCCCAGCTGACTCATTTCCTGCATCAAAAGTGGGAAGCGATCCCACAACATGTTCTCCGAACCCTGGTGAACTCCATGCGTCAACGCTGCATTGAATGCTTGGCTGCAAACGGTTGTACACTCGCTACTGACTGAATCAGTCTTGTGTGACTTTTCAAATGAGGGGTGGGTGAACATTCTAACGTACTGCTGTTGTTACAATTGCTTGATTTACTCAAAACTTAAATGAAATTGTTACTGAATAAATTAGCAAAGTACTGACTCCAATTATTGTTACATTATTTGTGTGGTGCTGTCGGTGCGTCTGCGATGAAAAGTGGCCCTTAAGTTTTGACCGTTAGTATACGTAAGCGTGCATCAGTGCCATAAGCTTTTTCAGATGAGGTATTCTCAACTGTATGAAAAGTCAAACGAAGGGAAGGGCAGTGGGACGATTAGCATGTCAAAACTGAAGCAGTCAAGTTCAGCCGACCTACCAGGCCATAATGTTTCCTACGCTGCCCCAGCATGCAAAAGTATGGTGCTACTGGAAGAGGCAGTGTGGCCTACAGTCATATGGGTCTATTAGACTATTACGCTGCGAAGTTTGCGGCACAGTGACTGGAATAAAATAGAATAACTGTCCGACTGCTGTCACTATTCACACAGTGTTGAGTGGCAGCATTCAGACTGTTACATTTATTTGTACTTTATTCTGGTCACTCATGCCACATGTTTGTCGTGTTCAGAACACTCGGTCGAAAAGTCTCTTAACAGTTTCAGTCGCGCTTTCGGTTATGTCGACTTCCTTCGTGAACGCTTCAAACATGCAAATTGTGCATACAGTGTGTTAAAGGGTGTACTTACCACCTAAAACCACATCATAAACATTATTCTTCCAAAATATGTCACATTTGTCATTGAGAACAGTAGTGGTCGACACTTCCACTCGAAACAGCCGCCTGCTTGACTCTTGGCAGCTCGTCTTTTTACCGGCATAAGGAACATCTCTGTTCACCACAGCAAACATTAACTCAGTACTTTCACCAAACAGACGCAGATGTATGGTGTTCCCAGGTGTGTCAGTTTTTCGGTCATTCATTGTCGTTTGTTGTCATTTTTGTCGGCAATGGGTGCAGTACTGGTGGTAGAAACACTACGTTCATTGTGGTTAAAAGACGAGACGGTCGGCCGTACCGCACAATGTCGTCTGCTACAGCTTAACCCTCTTAACCCCACAGCCGCATTTCCAAACTTCTGGAGGCGTTGTCTGACGACTATGTACCAGTTGTAGGAGATGGACTGATCATGATAATTCACGGGTAGTGCCAGATGAGCTTGGCGCCTAAAGACGCCAAGCTCATCTGGCACTACCCGTGAGTTATCATGATCAATCCAACTCCTGCTGCAGGGTCCCGGGGCTACATGGGTTAAGCTAATATAAACGATATTTTTTTTAAAGAAAATATTTCGAATAGACTTAGATTTTGAAACTTTTCGACTTTTTTTTTTTTACCCATTCGGATCTCGCCCGCTAAAACTGTTTCTAATGCTATTAGCTGGCTATGTTCTATCACGATGGAGAAAATGAAGTTGTAATATCAGAGCATGGGGCTGACGGGGGTGGGGGTGCTTATGAAAGCTTTCTAGAGCGTGCTAAGGGTAGGTATGTCACATTGAGAAAATAAAAAGGAGATATGGCCGAGGACTATGGAGGGCAAACCATTTCACAGGAGGTACTGCCAAGCTCAAGCACCTACCCTTCCCTCTCCCTCCCCCCCCCTCCTTCTCCACCACAACCACCACCATCACCCCGGGGGTAGAGCAACCACCTCTTTTCCAAGTGGTCTTAACAAACAGGTTCTGTCTCAAGAGAAGTCTTAAATGTCAAAAATTGTCACTAGTCATTAACCACCATCAGGTCGTTACCGCCACCTTAACCCTTTTAGCCCCAAGGTGCCATTACTCACATTTTGGAGGTGTTGCCTAATGACTATGTACCAGTTGCAGCAGATGGCTTGACTGACCATGATAATTCAAGGGTAGTGCCAGATTAGCTTGGCGCCTTCAGGCGCCAAGCTAATCTGGCACTACCCTTGAATTATCATGGTCAGTCAATCTCCTGTTGTAGGGACTCGGGGCTAAATGGGTTAATGATGCTCTCCAAAGACAGGTGATCTCTTACAGGGGTGGTCGTTCAAACCATGTTGGGTTGTAGTGGGTGTACCTCTGTTTTCTGCTCATACACCTGTGTTTATTTACTGCCGGAGACACGTCATTCCGATACACAGGTGACAGTGACAGCACACGGTACAAGCCACATATGGGGATTTCACTTGCGTGCTGGTCTGTGCTTCAAGATCTAATATCACAGACTAAAACACATATTGTATTAGGCTGTAAGATCCTAAACTACAGGCCAACGAATATCGACTGTGCAAAAAGAGTCCTGTGCATTAGTTTGAGGGTGATGTCCTACTTGTAATGAATACAATGTAGGCAACTTATGTTTTTCAAATAAGGCAAAATTCGACTACAGCAAAATAAGCACACTTCTCATAAAAACACGGACAACAGAGGCAAATAAATCCACATTATGCTGCATCACGTTAATGATGTCAACACATGATGCATCAACAAAATGTTGTCAAGACATGGTGTATGTGATAAACATGTCAACGTCGAGTGTAAGGAGATGAAATGCAAGTTGGAGAGTGAGAAATCCACAATATTAGCGCTGTACAAATATGAATGATGTCAACACATGATGTGTATAATAATGCTGTCAAGAGAGAGAGGCTCAGCATGTGAGTGTCGTGAAGAATCATGCAAGTGAGAGAGCGAAAGATCCAGACACAACTCTAAGGTTAATGATGCCAATGAATGATGTATTTGGTTAATATTGTCAATACATAATAATTATACAATATAAATGTAATTATGCTGGCAACAGGGTGACGCTGAGCTTGTGCGTGTCGGGGAGAACGTGCAAGTTGGAGATCGAGAAATCCACATCATGAGCGCTGTACACAGACACGACTATACCACCCCAGCAGCTAACAACGTTGTGCTTGTCGGCTGGGCTCACCGAGACTATTACAACCAAAGCTTCCTCTGTTGCCTGGCAACCAGCAGACGTTTTGATCACGTGTTGCAGGTGAAGGCAACTCCTCTTTACCTGGACAACCGCTACAACATTTACATGCGCTACGCGATGTACAGCTGCAGTGTAAAGGACGGGTCTCCAGGTATATGCCAGTCCTTTATGCCCCCTCCAACTGCAAGATGCACAGATTCTCATGAATCCCTGCAGTCGCAGATTTCGTTCAACAAGAGGCAACGATTCTCATGAGCCCCTGCAGTCGCAGGGGCTCATGAGAATCGTTGCCTCTTGTTGAACGAAATCTGTGCCATGGCCAGCTGCGTCTTCAAATAGAGGGTGTTATTTGGGAACAAAAATGTTCCAAGAATTGGATTACGGCCGTAAGTTTCTGGGGAATGTGTGTGTGCGTGTGGGGGAGGGGAGTGGGGGTATGCCACTATCAAGATGGTCTTGTGGGTGAGCGAGGTATGGCCCATCAATACTGTAATATAGGGAGGACCGAACGTTTTGGGCGTTTTGGTCCTTCCTATAGAAAAGTATAAATGAGCATAATGTCTTTAGTCCACCAGAAAGTTGATTTCAACGACGGGGCACCGAATCAGGAGAGGTATGCCCCACGGGGGAAAAAAAGTATAGCAAAAAGATACTGTGGCCGTAAGATCTAAACAGAAGGTATGGTAAGGCATGGCTAGCCCCTCAGCAGGTTCCTACGTCATTTTTACTATACGCCACTATTTTCTGCCTGCACGTCATGCCACAAAAGACAACAATCCGCCAAAGGAGTGACGCAGTGTTACAATTATACTTGTCTCTTGAATTTCAGCCTTTAAGTACGTGGCCTTTTCTGAAGTGTCATGTGAAGTGAACACGACGGTTGCCAGGGAGATAATCTTCCCAAAGAACGGCAGCAACAAGATGGCCGTGTGTGCCAAGGTCGCCTACGGTGACTTTCACCCTGAGAGACTGGTGGAGTGGTTGGAGTTTGCCAGGCTTGTGGGAGTAGATGTTGTGCAGGTACTAATTTACATAGTAATTTATGTTTGTGTCCCAAGGTCGCATACATGACCTTCGCCTGAGATTCAATCCCTCTAGACCACCCTTGAACTAGCCCTTGATATCCATTAGTCCCTTGAAACATCTTCTTAACTCATTCAGCCCGACGGCCGTATTTCCCAAATTTGGGAGGCGTCATCTAATCACTATGCACGAGTTGCAGGAGATGGATCGACCATATAATTCAAGGGCAGTGCCAGATTAGCTTGGCGCCTGTCGGCGACAAGCTAATCTGGCACTACCCTTGAATTATCATGGTCGAACCATCTCCTGCTGTTGTACGTCAGAGCTAAATGGGTTAATGTGCGTCAGGGCTGAATGTGTCGATTTTCTCACAGAGGTTTGGGTGATTTATATTACGTGTGACGCAGGTGTTCTACCACATTGTCAGCGAGAGGGCGCTTCGGGTATTCCAGTACTACCAGGATCTGGGATTGGTCATCCTGGCGCCAGTCAACCCAGCGGTCATGAAAGGTCTGGGACACTTATGTATGACTGATGAGATTGTACGCAACCGTGTGATGGTCTGTGCTTTTGCACCTTACGGCTATCAGCCGTAAGGTCCAAAATCACAGACCGGTACACATCGAATCCGGCCGTTACCAAGGCTCGTCCCCATGAAAGCGGCAGTCACTGAAACATACAATGGTTATCGCCCCTATTTAACGCAGTCGCCGTACACGTACATGATTGATATTAACTCATTCAGCCCCACGGCCGTATTTCCCAAATTTTTGGGGGCGTCATCTAACGACTATGCACAGTTGCAGGAGATGGATCGACCATGACCATGCGGCCGACAGGCGCCAAGCTAATCTGGCACTACCCTTGAATTATCATGGTCGAACCATCGGCATGCTGTAGCGCGTCAGGGCTGAATGGGTTAATAAATGTGCTCCATTCAGCGACATCGAACATGCCATACCAGAATGCATTAGTACATTTGACACCAGTCTAACAAAATCTGATTATTCCCTTCAGCCCCAAAGTCCCATTTTTCAAATTTTGGAGGTGTTGCCTAACGACTATGTACCAGTTGTAGGAGATGGATTGACCATGATAATGCAAGGCGCCAAGCTCATCTGGCACTACCCTTGAATTATCATGATCAATGCATCTCCTGCTGCAGGGTCTCGGGGCTAAAAGGGTGAAGGTTTTCTAGTGGACTGGTGTGACGGGCCCCTATTAGTCACTACTGCTACAGCTTGTCTATAAGAACAAATATCATTTAGCAATAGTATGTGCTTGTTGTAACAGACCTAGCCCACCCGACCCCCCAGACATCCAGCCGGCAGAGACCGACCTACCCATCAGCTGTGACAGACCCAGCCGGGAAGAGATCAGAAGAGCAGTGGCATTTTTGAAGAAGGGCAAAGCAGCAGGCCCAGATGGCATCCCAGCGGAGTCTCTGAAAGCAGACCTAGAGACAACAGTGGAGATGCTGTACCCACTGTTTGGAAAGATCTGGGAAGAGGAGGTGATGCCGGCTGACTGGAAGGAGGGGTACCTAATCAAGCTTCCCAAGAAAGGCGACCTCAGCAAGTGTTCCAACTACAGAGGAATCACCTTGCTGTCAGTACCAGGAAAGGTCTTCAACAGGATCATCCTGGAGAGAATGAAGAGCTCCGTTGACCCCCAGCTGAGAGACCAGCAAGCAGGATTCAGGAAGAACCGATCATGTACAGACCAGATCGCCACTCTCCGCATCATCGTGGAACAGTCTCTGGAGTGGAGCTCCCCGCAGTACGTCAACTTTATGGATTATGAGAAAGCATTTGACAGTGTGGACCGAGAGACTCTGTGGAAACTCCTACGACACTACGGTGTACCCACAAAGCTCGTCCGCCTGATCAAGAGCAGCTACGATGGCATGACATGTCGCGTGATCCACGAAGGGCAGTTCACCAGGGAGCTCCAGGTTAGAACTGGTGTCAGGCAGGGGTGTCTGCTGTCTCCGTTCCTCTTCCTACTGGCCATAGACTGGGTCATGAAGATGACCACAGAGCACAGACGAAGTGGAATACAGTGGACACTGTGGACACAGCTTGACGACCTCGATTTTGCAGACGACTTGGCATTACTGTCCCACACTCATCAACAAATGCAGGACAAGACCACGAGGCTTGCTGACATCTCGTCCCAAGTGGGCCTCACCATTCACAAACAGAAAACAAAGACAATGAGGCTGAACGCAACCAGGGAAGAACCAGTCTTGCTTGCTGGCACCCCGTTGGAGGAGGTGGAGTCCTTCACCTATCTCGGGAGCATGATAGACAAAAAAGGCGGCACTGATGCAGATGTCAGAGCACGAATCGGTAAAGCCAGAGCAGCCTTTCTCCAGTTGAAAAAAAGTGTGGAGTTCCAGAGAGCGGTCACAACACACCAAAGTCCGGATTTTCAACTCCAATGTAAAAGCAGTTCTCCTATATGGAGCAGAGACTTGGAGATTGACAAAAACCACAGTCAACAGAGTACAGACCTTCATGAACAGTTGCCTTAGAAGAATTTTGAAAATCCACTGGCCAGAGAAGATCAGCAACGTCAGACTCTGGGAGAGAACAGAGCAGATAACAGCAGAGAATGAAATTGGGCGAAGAAGATGGGGATGGATCGGTCACAGTCTGAAAAAGCCAGCTTCCAGTATCACTAGGCAGGCATTGTCATGGAACCCCCAGGGAAAGAGGAAAAGAGGTAGGCCGAGAAACTCTTGGCGTCGAGACCTCCAAGCAGACATCAAGAGACTGGGAACCACCTGGAGTAGAATCGAAGGAGAAGCACAGGACAGGAGTTGCTGGAGGTCTCTCGTCGACGGCCTATACCCGGGTAGGGGTGACAGGCGTAAGTAAGTGGTTGTTGTGCTTTTTCCGCCTGTGACCCAGTTTGAGTGATTTTCAGATATACCGACTTACATTTTTTAAAAAACGCGAATTTTTCACCATAGCGCTTTTCTTCGTAAATATGCTTTAATCCGGGTTATTTTGATGTCATTAGAAAATGTTATGAAGAGTGTGTAATGTCGTGTGCAAATAGTAGTAGTAGTAGTAGTAGTATTGTGAGGACAAAATAGGCCGTGAGGCCTTTATAAATGTCCTTTCTTTCTTTAGTTCCTTTATGGGTCTGCTATGCATGCAATTTTCCTATAAAATCATGCATCATAGGAATAAAAAATCTCTTTAAATTTTGGTAATTCGTCAAGCTGGTTTTTAAAAGAATTTATATTAGATGCTTTTTTTAATGAAACTGGTAAGTCATTCCAAACAATGGCAACTCTGTTAGTAAAACAAAACTTCCGCAGGTTAGTGTTACAGTGCTGTACAAAGATTTTCCCTTCAGAATTTCGGGTTCTGTCACAGAATGGTGTTGCAAAAATGTCGTTCCACTTTAGGTCGTCGATGCCATTATAAATTTAAAAAACTTGGATTAAGTCTCCCCGTATTCTACATCCGCGTAAGGAGTGTACTCCAAAGTATCTGAGTCTGTCTGAATAAGTCATATTTCTACATTCTTTGACCAGCTTTGTTGCTCGTCTCTGTACCCTTTCGAGTGCAGCTGATTGTCTCTTTAAACCTGGGTACCATACAGTGTTTGCATACTCTAAATGTGGTCTGACTAGTGATTTATACAGTTGACTAAAAATGTCCTTGTCCAAATAATTAAAAGCTCTCTTAATTACTCCAACCATTTTGTTGGCCTTATTGATGCAGTTCTGAATATGGGGGTCAAAAGATAGAACTTTGTCAAAGACCTCACCTAAATCTCTTTCCTCCTCACAAGATACCACTTTTTTAATGTTGCTGTTCACTTTCATCAAGTAATCGTGTTCAGGATTGTTCCTTCCAGCATGTAAGACCTTACATTTCTCTACATTAAAATGTAAGTCCCATGTGTCGGACCACTCTTGCAAGTGATCCAAATCGTGCTGCAACACGTCTTTATTGCTCGATTCATTATAGATTTTAGTATCATCTGCGAAAATTTTGCACATGCTATTAACACAATCTGGCAAGTCATTTATAAAAATCGTAAATAATATAGGTCCTAAGATGCTACCTTGAGGTATGCCGCTCAGTACCTTTATTTTGTCCGATTTTGCTTCTCCAATCTTTACCATTTGTTCTCTTGCATGTAAAAAAAAACTTCTTATCCAGTTGGAAATGTTTCCACATACACCATAGGCCTCTAGTTTCTGAAGAAGCCGTTCATGAGGAACAGTGTCGAATGCTTTTCTAAAGTCTAAGTATATGATGTCAACCGTTTTTTTGTTGTCCAGTAAGGAGGTTATATCATCCATAACCTGTAGTAGCTGAGTAACACATGATCGTTTCCTTCTAAAACCATGTTGGCATTCAGTGTACATATTATTCACCGTGAAATGATTAACGATCTCATCTCGGACTATAGACTCTAAAACTTTACATACTATACACGTTAAGCTTACTGGCCTGTAGTTTCCTGCATCTGACCTAGAACCTTTTTTAAAAATCGCACTTACCTCTGCGGTTCGCCAGTCTTGGGATAAAATACCTGATTCAAGGGGAAAAGTAAACAATGTGCAAAGTGGCTCTGCCAACTCATTACACAACTCTTGTAAAACTCTGGGAGGGATGCAGTCTGGACCTTGAGCTTTGGAAGGATTCAACTCCTTTAGTTTTTTCTTGACAATATCAGGAGTTATTACGATATCTGTTATGGTGCACAATTCGATTTTGAGCCTCTACCAAGCAACGGAACATTACTCAAATTTTCTTCCACAAATACACTTGAGAAGAATTTATTCAATGTTGCTGCCTTTTCATGATCTCCTACAGCAAGTGTGCCATCTTCTTTTTTAAGTGCATTTATTCCAGAATTATATTTAGTTTGTTCCTGTACATACTTCCAAAACACTTTGGGGTTCATTTTACATTTATCTGCAATATTTCTTTCATGCAATTTTTTGTTACGCTTTATTAATTTGTTACAGTCATTTCTTAGGGTAATATATCTTTGGTAATCTCTACCTTCTTGAGTTTGAAGATATCTTTTGTATAACTTGTATTTCTTTTTAATCATTCTTAAAGTACCCTTATTCATCCAAGATGGTGTGATTCTTTTATGTGATTTGCTCTTCACTTTTGGGATGTGCAACTCCATACCTTTCAGAATCGAGGACTTAATTAATGCCCAGAATTTTTCCACTCCGCAATTTTCCGGTTTAGTAGTTGTAAAGTCAATATTTGCCATATATGCTCTCAGACTATCATAGTCTCCCTTCCCAAGGTTAAGGGAGTGTTTAATACTCTGCGTCACCTTAACCTTAGGTACATACAGCTGGAAGAGTAAAACATCATGGTCACTCTTGCCAATGGGATCCAAGTGTTGAATATCTGACGTTAGCAACTCGTCATTTACTAAGATTAGGTCATCTAATGTCGACCTCTGACCTTGCCTATGTCTTGTTGGGTTTTTCACCATCTGAATCAGGAAGGCGTCTCTTATGCACTCAACAATTTGATTATTTTTTTCCCCTGTCCAGGAGCCGTCCCATCCTGCACAAGGGAAATTAAAATCTCCGAAAATGCAAATTTTGTCATATGCTTGTATCTCCTCGGATCGTAAAAGTTGTAATAGTAAATCTGTGTTTTCAGTTGTGGAGTTGGGGCTTCTATACACACAACCAACAAGAATTTTTTCACCAGAAGCACTCACAAAATAGTACCATAAGCTCTCTTCAAACTTACTATTGTTCAGTGTTTCACATTCGAATGTTTAGTCTTAAAAATCGCACATCGATGACTTACGACGTAATCAGTGACAGGATACTATCATCACAGGATATTCAAAGTGAAATGGGGAGCATTTGCAGAGGACACAGCTGAAAGCCACCGGCAACCAATGTGCAGTATCACTAGGGCATGAAAATCCGGCCTGTTTGGTCTTGACCTACTTTTCGTTTGTCAAAGGCACCTAAATAATCAACATGACCTACAAACATGAAAATCAAAAAGTTCTTTATTTTTAGGTTAGCGGCCATAATTGCCTGATAAAATGGATATGGGTCTGTTCTTTACCACTGTGTCAGTCACTGGAGCATAAAAAAATGGTTTGAAAGTAATTCACATTAAATCAAATATTTATTAAGAAAATGATGTGCACCGGAAGTTCTCGTTCTATAATGAATTTTTCCGAGTCAAATTTCGTTTGAGGCAGTTAATAACATCATATGCAATCCACACAACTTGTGTGTTAATACATATCACAGGAAACTTGCTTCACATAGTGTGTCCAGTTTTGCTTATTTTCACCACTAATGAAACCCTGTGTCCTCCAATGTAGCCATGGGCGAGAACTCATCCAATTTTTGTGTGAAGGTAGCTCAGACAGTAGGCTAAACATCTGAAGTAAGCAACAAATAAAATGTTCTTGTTTTGCTGTCAGGGCGGCTCTGTGTTTGCGGTACACTTAGATAATTTTTGGCCAGTATATATACCCATACCCTCTCATAAAATTCTCCCGCGCCACTGCTTTTGTCAGGAACGCCGACTCCATACTCGGTCAATCTCCGGTGTGGCTGTTCACTTCACTTGTCGAGGTCTCTGTTTGCAAAGATAAGTTTAACCTTTCCTTTACCAAATGTTCACGATATGCATGATTTGCAGGTCATCCCCCTAGAGGGTTCCTGCGTCCGCGGTGGGAAGAGCAGGCGTGGATGGACGGTACTGTCACGTGTAACGACTGTGTGCACCGCCTTTCTCTCTACGATTTCGTGGCCATCCTGGATTTTGATGAACTGCTCGTGCCATCTCCGCCGTACAGTACACTCCTGCAGGTCGCTCAGGTAACACTAACTTAGTTGCGTTGTGGCAGACACCGGATCGACCATGAAACGCTGTCGAGTGCAATGCCTAGAAGTATATGTCACCACACTGGTTGTCTCCCTCTATTCGCTACCGCTCAGCGGTAGCGAATCGAGAGACATCCAGTGTGATTAGTTACATGCCAACTTCCAACTTTCCGTCGGTTTAGGAACATCGACTACATCTGACCTCTCTTTTTTTTTTTTTTCTTTTCTTTTTTTGGGAGGGGGGGGGGGGGGGAGGGGAGGGGAGGAGTAGGGGTGGAGTGGGGGGACGCATAGGAGGTGGAACTCCTGGTCATCCAGTCAGTTCTAGACAGTGTGAAGGACTGAGCTAAAAAAAAAAAAAAAAAAAAAAGACTTTATTAAAAGCTCCCATCAAAATCAGACGTGTTTCTCCGCAGGCTGCATCTAATAAATACCCACATGCTGCCTCATTCTTCATTGAAACATTCATCATCCTGCTTGACTCGCCGGCATCCAACAACAAGACCTCTCTCTTCTTTCTCGGCCACCTAGACCACAGCGTCAGCGACAAGCTAGACAACGTTGGACATGGTAAAAGTTCCCCTAAACCCATCTTCCGACCGCAAAGAGTGACAGCCGTGGCCACACATGATCTAACGCCAGCAAACAACTTTACCAAGTACGGTGATATCGTGACGTCCTGCATCTGGATACGCTGCATAAAGCCGCTTATCCAGGTGTGGCATGACTCAAACAAGGTACAAAAATCAGCACTGTGGGAGATGCATCGGCCATGCTCTGGCACTGCACTTGAACTGTCAACAATCCACCTCACACATCTCGTACACAACCGTGTATACATATATAAATTTGAAATAGATCACAGTTCAATTACAGTGGCCCACCTAGGCATTTTACTTTAATGTCTACCGTAGTCTTTCAGAAAGACAAATACCTAGATAGCTTATTGACCGACAGCCGTGCATATATTACATTGTATACCAAAAGAGCATTACTGTCACTGTACATACAAGGGGGACAAACCTCAAATAACCCATATCACACTGAGGCTAAAAGCTACAAATGTGTACACTGCCATATGCAAGCTACATTACAGTACTTACAGATAAGGATATAAGACCAATGGCTTTAGTTCAAGGGTGGTGCCAGAATAGCTTGGCGCCTAGAGGCGTCAAGCTATTTTGGCACCATCCTTGAACTATTTTAGTCAAACTGATTTCACACACTGGTGTATTCCAAATGATAGGGAATAATCAGTAGAGTATGTCTTCCTCAGAGAGCATCTGCCAAAAGCCAGTCACAAGTTCATTCACTACCGTGAGTGCAAGGCCATGTGGAAAGACTGCAACATGGATCGGATTACGGACACCGATATCCTCAAGTTTGAATCCCAGTGGGTGAAAGCTGTTAACAGGCTGCCTTTGCAAGACCTCGGCTGCAGCACAGGCTATGCTGCTAAAGTCAAACGCCAAGCAGCTAAAATCAGAGACTGATTTTTTAAAATCAACATTTTCTATTTCACCCTTAAGACCTCAAAGCAAGAGATTTCACCCCTACGACAGCGGAAGAAGGATCGGCCATGGTCATGGCACATTCATCTCCAAAACATGGATACAATTTTGGTTCAGTTTGCAACTAAACGTCACCGTTTAAAAAATTTTTGTGTTGAAACCATTACACCAGCTGCACAAATCTACAGTGACAGAAAATGACTGTTATATATTATCTATAATAATGTTAACTCCCAAAATAATAAAGGACTTGGGTGAAATAGCATGCTTAACCCAGAACCTTTTAGCCCCAGATCCCTGCAACAGGAGATGGCTTGACCATGAAAATTCAAGGGTAGTGCCAGATTAGCTTGGCGCCTTCAGGTGCCAAGCTAATCTGGCACTACCCTTGAATAATGGTCAAGCCATCTCCTGCAACTGGTAAATAGTTGTTAGGCAACACCTCCAAAATGTGAGAAATGGGACCTTGGGGCTACAAGGGTTAAAGTTACAGAAAAGAGAATAGAAAACAGAAAATGTCAGTCATGTTTTTCTTTCATTTTATTTTGGATCAAAATGGTGAGATAGGCAGTTAAAAATTAAGCGCAGTCTGACATGATTTCCCTCATACATGAACAGACATATTTACACACACACAATCGTACAGCTGCAAACACACATCCAACACTCATGCTCACGCACACACACTCACTGTGCACAAACACATTTGTACACACAAGCACACACACATATACATTAGCACATATACATTTGCACACGCACATACATAATAGACACGCACATGCATAATTATATACATTTGGGCAGACACCCACATTCAAACAAATGCACACACACACACACTACCAACTATTAGACTGCACACACAGACACACACACACATATACATAAAGAATCTGCCCCGAAACATATCATGTTAAAATATCAGCTCTGTCCTCCTCTTCCAATTTTGAGATTTCCTTCTTCAGCTTTGCGATGCTTTCCTTGCTCTGTTTCAGTCGATCGTTTAGCTCGGAAATCTCGTAGCGAATCTTATTCTTTGCGGACATGATGTTGTTCAGGGTTCTCTCCCTCTTTTCATCAACTGCAATGATAAATTAAAATGTGCCAGTCTGTGATTCTGGACCTTCTGTAAGGTCCAATATCACAGACCAGCACACCAAAGCACCGACTGCAAAGATGAATCATTGTGTATGGCCTGTGAATACTGTGATTTGGACCCTGGTCCAAAATTACTTACCAGCATATAGGGGGTGTGCACAAAAATGTCAAAGGTAATAAAAAGCCTTTTCATTTACAAGACACAGTGAATGAGCATGATTTACCTTAAAGCGACCCACTCCAGGCAGCAAAAGGTTAATATTTGCAATATCTACTTTAGAAATGTTGTTAGTAACAGCAAGTCTTACAATAATGCTGGATACAATTGCTAAGTGCCTAACTTGAATTAAAAGTGTTAATCCATTCAGCCCTGACGCACTACAGCAGAAGATGGATCGACCATGATAATTCAAAAGCAGTGCCAGATTAGCTTGTCGCCTCTCGGCGCCATGCTAATCTGGCACTAACCTTGAATTATCATGGTCGAGCCATCTCCTGCAACTGGTGCATAGATGTTAGATGACGTCTCCAAAATTTGGGAACTACGGCCTTGTGGCTGAATGAGTTAACATCTTCAAATCAAAGACTTGTCTGCTCTTCTCCTTTGTACACAGTAGAGTTGGTTCTGTTACGTTTGAAGGGCAGTGAAAAACCTCTGGTACGTACGTGTGCCTACCAAATGGACTATGAACAGAACGGTAAAAGTCTTAGTGAAGGCAAGACAACAGTGATAACCTGTTGTATTGGCAAGTTATATAACAATCAAAGCCTGCCATGAAGCACATCGTTTCAAGCAATCAAAGCCAGCCCTAGAGCAGGTCACTTTCAAGCCATCGAAGCCAACCCTAGAGCAGGTAGCTTTCAAGAAATCAAAGCCAAACCTAGAGCAGGTCGCTTTCAATTAATCAAAGCCAGACCTAGAGCAGATAGCTTGAAATCGATCATTTCTATGACTGGCTTTGATTGCTACAATTTACCAATGTAACAGATTCTCAATGTTATCTTGCCTCAACTACGACTGTTCTACCCTTCATATCATAATCAATGTGAGTAGGTACAAGTAACAGGTTTTCTACTGCCCCGTGTGCTCATTAGTGGAGTTCTTCTCTGTACAAACGACCAGAAGAGCGGAAAGTCTTTCATTTTATTTCATTTTCTTTCTCCGTTGGGTACTTCTTTTCATTTTATGACATTCAAACTTCACAAGTCAAGTCCTTTTGGTCCTGTTATATAGAAACATAACTCGGTCCAACACCACTGTCGCTATGGAAATTAACCCGCTAGTAACACACTTTGGATATTTCAGCCCTTAGCATTTTGTTGTATTTGATATTTACAGAGGTACAACAAACAAGGCAGCACTATGTTAAAATTCACAGTACTTACAGTCTGTCTCATGTTTGTAAGTGCCCACACATATTGGCCGTACATTAGACAGCATCTGTTGCATGGAGTTTGTTGGGTCTTGGAACACCTGCAGTTAAAAACCACACCATGAATAAAAAAACCACACCATGAATAGTGCTTATAAGACAAAAGAGCTTCCTAATAGTGCTTAGCAGACAATAGGACTTCCTAGCACAGGGTTCCCAATTTACCCGCGGTTTCACGGATTTCCACGAAAAACCAAATGTCATTTCCGCGAAATTGATCTGCGACCCGTGGAAAAAAAATGTCATGGGGAAAATTAATATAATGAAAATATGGTGAACTGCGAGTCGCAGCCAGAGTGTGAGAGCAGACTACGGAAGTTGGCGGAACGGCACCTCACGGCTACCGCCATTTTGATCATAGCGCAAACATGTCATGTGCAGACATCGTCAAGAAGAATTCTAGCAGAGCAAAGGATATAGACAAAGAGTGCAATAATAATTGGAACTGGAACTGGCTTGCTCGAACTCCTTTTTCTACATGGTGTGTGAAGCTGGAGGAACCAGGCAAAGCGTATTGCATGCTTTGCCGATGTGAGATACGCTACAGCACCCCGACAGACACCTGTTGGCCAGGCTGTCATAAGTCTATACTCTGAAAGTAACACTCACACGTGCGCAAATCCGGCGACTGGATTTTTTTCAGGGATTTTTAAGAATTTGTATTGGGAGCCCTGGTAGTACTGTAGTAGTGCTTATAACTAGAAAATGAACAAGATCTATTACTTGTAAAGACTAGAATACAATGGGATTCATTGTTAACTCAGAATCATGTCCAAGTAATGATGTAACATGTAGGCCACTCATCCATGGATCCAGCCAGTTCCATCCACAAGAGGCAGAGATTCTCATGACCCCCTGCATCTGCAGGGGCTCATGAGAATCTGTGCCTCTTGCTGACCAAAGAGGACTTCATCTGTGCCTCAGACTGAAGGTATTATTTCAGGTCAAGTGAACGAATGAGTACAATCAAGCCACCATACCTGCATGCACCGCAATGAAATGATAAAATACAAAGCACATTTCTGACATTTGCATACTACTACTTACTACACAATCAAATGATAACACAGTAATACTGGTCAGCCCAAGTGTATGGCGGTACCCGTGAGTCATAAAGTCAGACTGCATTATTCACGATCACATTACTCTATTGCTGACTTTACATGCTATAGACTTGTGAAGAAAAGCCAGTTGGTACCGGTAAGCACAAGTCCTCATGCCGATGTCAGCCTTAGCTGGCCCATGCATGGCTTCGAGCAGGCCAGCTGAGGCTGACGTCGACCCAAAGATAGTGACAGCCAGAGACCTGTGTGCGTTATAGCCGATATGGCAGTATACTGGAGTGCATTCGACATCACACATGAATTTTGTCAAACTAACCAGTTCATCATAGAACTCTGCTACCAGAGACTTCTTTCCCAGCATGATGTCTGTTTCACTCTGGAAAAGCTTTAACAGATGGTAGATTGTCACCTGCAAAAATACAAAAACAATAACAGCAGTGAACTTTACATTACACAATCCCAAGGCACACAAATGTTCTTGTTGTTATCCAAAGCTTGTTAATCGTTTTGTTAGTAAATGTAATTTACTGAGTAATTTGGCTAGTAAATGTGTACCTGGGACCAATGAAAAGGAACTGTTATATTTATAACCAACTTTGTAACACCAGATGTTGATTATAAATGAATTCAACTGGAATAATTTCTTTGAAATGGAAGACAGGATGCAGTCTAGCACTTGTAGAAATAAACAAAGACAAAAGAGGACTCAATCTGATTCATGAACTGCTTGACTGCTACTGATGATACCACTCGGCAGGAAAGATGCATAACAACATACCTTTTCCACTGAAATGTTTATCAGTAGCACTCAAGGGGTTAACCCATTGTATCCTACAGTCAAAACCCCCAAATTTTGGACTTGTCCTCTGAAGGCTGCATTACAACTAGGGAGACAGATTGACATGATAGTTCAAGTGTGAACTGTGATGCCAGAATAGTTTGGCGCCCACATGCCAGGAGTGTTACAAAAGTACCAGTACGTCTGTTTCAGTTCATATCTTAAACTGAGAGTTATAGGTTATTTAATTAATTGAATGAGTGAATGATGATGCCATGTGGTGTATGGGCAGACTGAATTTCCCTGTGAGGGATTAATAAAGTATTATTGTATTGTATATGCACCAAGATATTCTGGCACCACCCTTGAACTACCATGGTCAATCCATGTGCTGTAGCATGTTGGGGCAAAAATTCATTTTTCTCTAAAAGGTATTTTTTCGAAAAATACTTACCGATGACATGTCTCGGATGACCCTCCCTCCTGCCCCGCTTGCCGCTTTCGAGCGAAGTATCAGACTGAATGGTCTCGTGATCGGATCTGGTAAGGCAGGTATGGGGAGATAACTCTCGGCCCCTCTGGGGGGGGGGGGGGGGTTCCCCGAGTGCCTCTCGGGTTGTGTGGGCACACAACGGGCAAGTAGGCTAAAATTGAGCCTAGAAGTAGACATTCCCATGTAGTCATGTCATCGGTAAGTATTTTTCGAAAAAATACCTTTTAGAGAAAAATGAATTTGTTTCTTCAAAAACATTACCGATGACATGACTACATGGGAGAATTGCGATGAGGAGGGTGCCGCCCAAAACTCCCCAACAGAACAGCGCCGTTCTCCCCGTCGCACACTCCCGACAATTTTAGCGAAGTGCATACCACGGTGCCGGTGGCGCCGGGAGGGAGTGTTGCGCCGCGGCGATGTCCCCCACCAGTGCGAGATTCTCTCGCTGGCTGGCCAGGTCCCAGAGGTAGAAACGGGCAAAGACCGACTTGGTTTTCCAGCCCACGACCGCCACGATGTCCTTGACAGCGCAGTTTCGATCAAACGCGACGCTCGTGGCCATAGCTCGTACCTCGTGTGCGTGAATGTGCAGCCTCTTCGCTCCCTGAGGGGAGATCTCCTGATAAGCGGAGCGTATGACCCAGCGGAGCCCGGAAGAGATCGTCTGGGCTGTAATGTCACGCCGGTTGGGTCTTAGAGGTAGGAAGAGGCGCGACCGTCCCCTGCGGACGGGCCTAGATCGCCGCAGATAGATTTTAAGGGCGCGCACGGGATTCTGTAGCCTGGTCTCCTGGGACCGGGGTCGGTCTCTCAGCGGCCTAATGGTGATCACCTGAGGCGGAGTTAAAGGAGACCTGTTCTTCGCCAGAAAGGCCGGGTCCGTGAGCAGCTGGACGGAGCCATCTGTACGGAACTGCAGACAGGAAGGGCGTGCCGAAAGCGCATGTAGCTCGCTCGCACGCGAAGCGGTAGCAAGGGCCAGCAGGAAACAAGTCTTGCATGTCAAGTCCGCGAACTGGGCCAAAGGTAAAGGTTCGAAGCGGGCGGAGTTCAACCACGTGAGCACCCAGGGTAGGTCCCAGCGAGGAATGAGCGAGCGGAGTGTCGGGCGCTGTAAGCCGAAGTGTCCCATAAGGTCGGCTAGGTCCTTGCAGGCGCCCGGATCGGGTCGTCCCAGGTGACGATAGGTGTCCACAATCATGGACAGGTAACCGCGTACCGTGATGGGGGCTAGGCCTTGGTCTCGGAAGAGCCAGAGAAAGAAGTCCGCCAGCTGAGGATGAGTCAGATCCGTGGGCATAAGGCCGTGATCGGTGCACCAGGAACAGAGGACTCGCCACTTTCCCTCGTAGACTCGAAGGGTCGATGGTCTACGGGCCGCAGCGATCGCCTCCAATGCTGCACCCAAGTAGCCTCTAGCTCCGAGGGCTTGCCACACAACCTCCAGGCGTGAAGGAGGAGTCGCTCCGGGCAGGGGTGGAACAGCGGCTGGCACGGTTGCTTGAGCATGGTCCGTGGGGTGGGCAGCGGCAGGGGCGGGTCCGTGGCGAGGCTGAGCAGGTCGGTGGTCCTGGAGCGGTTCCAGGCGAACGGCGCGACCAACAGGAGGATCGCCGAACAGCCCCGCAGTTTGAGGAGGACTTTGGGAACGAGGACGGTAGGGGGGTAGGCATAGGCCACAAGGCCGTCCCAGGGAATGGAGAGCGCATCGACAGCCCAGGCAAGGGGGTCGGGAATCGGGCAGACGAAGAGGGGAAGCTGGTGGTTCCACCTCGTGGCGAACAAGTCGACCTGGGGAGTCTCCCAGTGGGCGCAGATCATCCGAAAGATGTCCTGTCGCAGGGTCCATTCCGTGTGTAGGAGCTGGCCGCGGCGAGACAGAGAATCGGCCAAGACATTCAGGTGTCCGGGAACGTGCCGGGCTCGAAGGATAATGCCCCGGTCCTCGCACCAACGCATCATCCTGTAGAGGAGCATACACAGGTCGGGGGAGTGTGTGCCCCCTTGCTTCTGGATGTAAGCGACCACCGTCATGTTGTCCGAAAGCACGAGAAGTCCCTGGTGTCGGAGGAGGTCCTCCCAGACCTGAAGGGCTTGCCAGACGGCCTGCATCTCCAGCCAGTTGATGTGGGTGTGCGCCAAGTCTGAGGGCCAGGGGCCCGAGGTCGCAAGGAACCGCGGCAGGAGATGGGTCCCCCATCCAGAAAGGCTGGCATCGACACAAAGAGAGATCTGCGGAGGGGGAGAGGCCAGGGGAACTCCCGACGCTAGCCACGTAGGGTCGGTCCACCGACGAAGGTGCGGACGGAGCATCTGGGACACTGGGACCTCGGTCGTCAGTCTCCGGAAGACGGACGCCAATGGAGAAGAAGATGCAGTTGAATCGGCCGGAAGTAGAGACGCCCTAGTGGGATAAGATCCGCTGCGGCGTTCATCAAACCCAGCAACTGAAGCCAGACTCTGGCGGGGGCTGCATCCTCCCGAGCTAACTGGTCGGCTAGATCTGCAATCTTCTTGATCCGGGGCGCCGGAAGGCGAACCGAGTTGAGGTTGGTAGCAAATTCCATACCCCGGTGCACAAACCGGCGGGAGGGAGAGAGATCCGACTTGCCGTCGTTTACTAGGAAGCCCAGGTGTGCCAGGAGGTGCAGGAGAGCATCTCTGTCCGTGGCTAGCGCGGTCTCCGACTGATTGCGCAAAGGAGGTCGTCCAGGTAGTTCGACGTCGGACTGGAGGAGGACTGTCGGGCTAAGGCGACTACGGCGTCCATCAGCCGAGTGAAGACCCAGGGGCTGAGGTTGAGTCCGAAAGGCAGTGCCTGGAACTGGTAAACGACGCCGTCGATCGCAAACCTGAGAAACTTCCTGGAGGCCTGGTGCATCGGGACCTGCAGGTACGCATCGGAGAGGTCCAGACTGACTGCGAAGTCGAGAGGCTGGACCGCGGCTTTCAGGGCTCTGGCAGTCTCCATCCGAAAGGAGGGGGCCGAAATGAACTTGTTCAGCGCCGAAAGATCGATGACCGGACGCCATCTCCCTCCAGGCTTCGGCACGACGAAAAGGCGGCTGTAGAAGGCCGGAGAGTCAGGGACTCGGACAACCTCTGTGGCGGCTTTCCTTAGCAGGGAGTCTACCTCTTCCCGCAAGGCGGCGGCCCTCAGCGGGTCGCTGGGAATCTCGGTCCAGAGAGGGGTACGACGTAAGGGCGGAAGGCTTCGGAAGGCTATCCGCAGACCCGTAGAGATGGTGTCGCAAATCCAGGGGTCGTCGCCAAAGAGCGTGAGCCAATTTCCGCGGAAATCGGCTAGCCGCCCGCCGACCGGAGACCCCGAGGAGGTCGGCGGGGGCAAGGTCGGCCGGGAGTCATGCGGGCCGCCCGCGACCCCGTCCCCTGCCGGGACGGGTCCACGCGAGGGCACGGCGTCCGGGGGGTCTGGACCGGCCAAAGGCGGGCGCCTGAACGGGCGCCGAGGCGGGAGCCGAGGGGGCAGCGGGTCTAGCAGACCGCGAGGCGCGACCCCTAGCCTGGCGGGCGGAGCGAAAGCGGCGTGGAGGAGGGGCACTGCTGGGCCAGCGGCCGGGGTTGGAGGCTCTCACAGTGGACCAGGTGTCGCCGAACAGGAAGGGCCCACCCAAGGGGGCCCGGCGAAGCTGCGCTCGCAGGTCCGGCAGCAACGTACTGCAGGCGAGGAGCAGGGCATCCCAACGCATGAGGTCGCAGTTGGCCGAAGCAGCCATCGCGTTGACCGACGAGTGGTAGGCGGCGCGGTTGGCGGTCTCCGCGAGGATCAGCAGGTCTCCTAGGAGGGGAGAGACGGAAGGATGCCAGGATTCCTCCACCCGACGGACCAAGGCTTCAGTGAGGAGCTCCAAGACCCCCGAGCAGGCTAAGGTGTTTCGGACCAAGGACGCTGTCTTGTCCAGGCCCCGTGGCAGGGACCGCCGCAGCAGACTCGGGCCGCCGGCTAGCGACACGGCCGACGGGTCCAGCGTAGGCAGAGGGATGGAGAAGGCCTGTGAATGGCCAGCATACCAGTCCCACCGAAACGACATGTCCAAATCCGCGGGCCAGCGACGTTCGGAGAAGAAGAACGGCTCCTGGGACGTGGCCAGCTGCAGGTGCGACGAAAGGACGTCTCGAAGGTCCTTAAAGCCGGGCGGCTGGGGAAGCGACTTAAACTTCTTGACCTGCCTCTCCGCGTCAACGAAGGCAGCGACCTTCCTCTTCAAAGGCGGGGAAGCTGGGCAGGCGTCCGCCGGCAGTGTCGCGGCCACGATCCTGGCGGCTTCATCCAGAGCTAAGAGCGTCTCTGACCGGGAAGAAGACGGGAGAGTCGAGGGGGAAGCATCCTCGAGGGCCGCGGGCGAGGTCGAGCGACCTTCCTCGTTCAACAGGGCCGAGACGGAGTCTCCGGGCAGCAGGCTGAGCGCGTCGTCCTCTAGGGGGCGTCGAGAAGGCACCGGAACCACCACCGACCGCAGCGAGGTCAAAGGAGAGCGCTGAACCTCCGGCGTAGACAGGGGACGCGAGGGCAGCGGGGAGCGCGGCGGTAATCGAGGAGGCGACCGGGAGCGGGACCGAGGACGAGACCTCTCCAAAACGCGGGAGCGAGGACTGGAAGGCGCCCGGCGAGCACGCGGCGAGGAGTCCCGACGACGCGAGGAGGGTCGACGAGGGCGGTGACGCAATGAAGACGACGCCCGGCGCGGCGCGGAGCGCGAAGGCGCGTGCGGGGAAGCAGGGCGGCAAGGATCCCGCTCACGGCGCTCGCGAGGCGAGCGAGAGCGTCGGTGTCTGGAGGAGGAACGGTGAGGATCAGGGTCGCGGCTGCGTCGCGAAGGACGGCGCTGACGTCTCTCTGGGCCATACTCCTGAAGTAGGCCACTATGCCGGCAAGGCGATCCTCCGGAAGGATCAGCGGGCTTGTTGCGGGGAGAGTGGTGAGGACGGCTCGTCAACGACGGACGGCTCACGGCCGACTGCTGCTGGCCACTCTCAGTGAGACGGGCGCTAAGCCGGCAAACAGACCCTCCGGAAGGGTCAGCGGGCGTGGCAGCAGTGGCGGTCCTGTGGTCAGACAAAGAACGCGAACCCCGACGAGAGGACCGTTCCGTGCGGGAGTGGTCAGAGGAAACAGCAAGGGCGGCCAACGTCTCAACGGGCGCCGGACGCTCGTTAGCCGGGCGGGAACGCTCTCGGCGGTAGAAGGACCAAAGGTCCGCCCACAGAACCTCAGGCCAGGCCGCACAAACCTTACACCTGCGGCCCGAGGAACAACCCGAACACGGTAGGCAGACCGAGTGGGTGTCCGTCGGCCACTTACAGCAGACCTGTTTACCCCCTGGGTGCAGTCAGTGTACTTTCAACTGCCTAATTGTGTGTATTTATTCACAAGCCGGGGAGTTGTCAGTTTCTCCAAAATGTGTATCTGTATACACGTGTTTTATGTATGTGTACCCCAAAGCAAAATTGTGTACTTTAATACGCCAAATGTGAATGGTAAACAGGTCTGTTAAGGTCACCGCACCGGGAGCACAAAGCATAATGGCTAAGCGCAAGCGGGCTCCCGGAGAAGCGTAATGGGGAACTCTCGGAGGGCTAAAGGGCCTTTAAACGGGCTAACACACAAGGAGCCCAAGGCCCACGTGCCAAACGGGCGTGAAACGGTAAAAAACCGACCGTGAGCTAATCAGGCACTACGCACTGAAAGAAAGACCACTAAGAAAGAAAGCAGGGAAGCACCCAACAGTCAGCCGGCTCTCAGCCCGAGGGCCGGCCGAGGGAACTACCGCTACCTTACCTCTGCAACGAAGGGAAGGGGGAAGGGTAGGCAAACCGCCGTCCACCGACAGCAGAAGAATCCCCGCAAGCAGCCTCAACGAAGCAGGAAGAGAAGGCAGGGTAGACGGCAGGGTAGAAGAGGGCGCAGAGCACACGAAGTCGGCAACGGGCGTCGGTAGGCAGAAGACCGGTCGAGGCAGCGAGAGCGCAGGCCAGCCACGTCTTCTCATCACGAGCGAAGTAGCAAGACTGGATGGTCTCATGACCGGATCTGGTACGGCAGGTATGGGGAGATAACTCTTGGCCCCTCTGGGGGGGGGGGGGGGGGGGGGGGGGGGGGGGGGGGGGTGGTTCCCCGAGTGCCTCTCAGGTTGTGTGGGCACACAACGGGCAAGTAGGCTAAAATTGAGCCTAGAAGTAGACATTCCCAGGTAGTCATGTCATCGGTAATGTTTTTGAAGAAACAATGAGTTAGGGGAGTACACTGCAGCTGGAAGCAACAAGCACAACTTAAAGTAAACATATGATATGAAAACAACTCTACTCCGCTCATCCACTCACTGGGCGTTCGTTGGGATCGTTGAAATAAATCTTGATGATGACTTCAAATTCTCCCCACCCAGTTTCCGTCACCTCATAAGGCGGCTTCACCACAACTGCAATACATACAAAGTGTCACAAACTGCTACCTGGGCACTTGTGCAGTCAGAATGTTTGCACTCCCAGTAATGTTGACTTGGGTTTGCGAAAGAAGATTCACTCCAACTGCAACTGACTTGCACGCTAAATGGTATCAGTAATAGACAAAAGATGGTTTAGACTGTGGCTTTGGCTACTTCGAGATTCCACTCAAACAGGTGCATATTATTATTACTGTTATTGTTAACTGGTTTGAAATGGAACATTTTTTATGTTAATAATGAAGTACATGCTCTGTTTAATATAGCTTACCTCTGTTTGCAGTAGGATAGCTCTCGTGTAACTTGAAATGCACTTTTTTGATGTACGCCGACATATCCTGCAAGAAAAATGATGAAATAATAGTGTCCTTGTATATCAGCATGTATACATGCCTAATGCATACCTTAACCCATTACTTCCTATCAATGCTACATTACAGATTAGGAGATAGATCAACTGTTTTAGTTCAAGGGTGGTGCCAGAATACCTTGGTGCCTCAGGTGCCAAGCTATTCTGGCACCACCCTTGAACTATCAGTTAAATTTATTTCAAGCAATGGGTGTATCAGGATGAAAAGGGTTAATGTGACCTGCTCCGGCAAAAAAAAGAGTTACTAGCTTGCCTCCTTCATAAATGTCCTCAGAATGTTAAAAATAATGCTTCACAAAGAAGTGTAAATGTTGTAGAATAATGCTGCACAAAGAGGTGTAAATGTTGTAGAATAATGCTGCACAAAGAGGTGTAAATGTTGTAGAATAATGCTGCACAAAGAGGTGTAAATGTTGTAGAATAATGCTGCACAAAGAGGTGTAAATGTTGCAGAATAATGCTGCACAAAGAGGTGTAAATGTTGCAGAATAATGCTGCACAAAGAGGTGTAAATGTTGCAGAATAATGCTGCACAAAGAGGTGTAAATGTTGTAGAATAATGCTGCACAAAGAGGTGTAAATGTTGCAGAATAATGCTGCACAAAGAGGTGTAAATGTTGCAGAATAATGCTGCACAAAGAGGTGTAAATGTTGCAGAATAATGCTGCACAAAGAGGTGTAAATGTTGCAGAATAATGCTGCACAAAGAGGTGTAAATGTTGCAGAATAATGCTGCACAAAGAGGTGTAAATGTTGTAGAATAATGCTGCACAAAGAGGTGTAAATGTTGTAGAATAATGCTGCACAAAGAGGTGTAAATGTTGTAGAATAATGCTGCACAAAGAGGTGTAAATGTTGTAGAATGAAACTTGAAAGCCTTTTCTGCTCTTCTATTCTTTTGTATGTAGGACCAGGAGAGTCAGACTCAGACTAATAAACATCAGGAGCAGTAAATTTAAATACCAGTATTGCTAAGGTATGTCTGCCTTCCAACAAGAAAGGAACAAAAGCTTGAGATAAGGGATGACAACATTGAGAACCCATTGCACTGGCCAAATTTAGCCAACAAATTCTACCCTGGAGAAGCAGAGCAGATTGCATTGATCATGAGACAGTTAGCCACAAATCAACACAACTTCCTAAAGCAATTGATCTTTTTCATTTATAACAAATATGAAGACTACATTACAATTCAGGAGGCAAATCAACAATGACTGATACAGTGATAGCTCAATAGTACCAGAACAGCCAGGGGTCGTTGCTAGTAATGTGATGGGGCTTAGGTTGACAAATTTATTCTACTTCTACTAGGTTATGATCATTACTTAAGTACACAACATCATCAATTCAAAGTGTGGTCTACCTCATTGCGATAAGGTTTCAAATAGACAGTCCACTGATGCGTGTGTCCATCCTCATCCCGTTTCTTTCCGAAGTAGCGGGCAATGTTGCCATACACGATGGGTTTTATAATTGTCAGACCCTGAAATAAAGTGAAAACAGTATGGGAAAAGGGGAAATTAACAGCACAAAAACCCATCACCCAGTAATGTACTCAAACCATGGGGAATCACAGCGCTGGACAGACAGTTAGATCCAGTGCCCCCCCCCCCCCCACCCCCCACCTATCAGGCACCCAATCGCCAGCCAGGTTTGTGAGTGACCATCACCCAGTAAGCACTAAAGCCTTTATAACAGAAAGAAGAGAGGCTGGCTGCTGTTTTTGTTTCTTGTTTTTTGTCACCCCACCCTGAACCCTTTTTTCCCCTGTAGCTTATTGTTGTCATTATTACTGACATGAAGCTTATTGTTTACATTTTAACTCACAAAACGCAAAAATCACAAAGAGGAAAGATCATGATTACAACCTCGTTCATATGTTGTTTTTTCTGTTAATATCTTACGTTCTTCCTTTAACATTCAAAAGAAATTCTAATTATAAGCTGGATTTGTTGGTAAAGAGCATTTTGACAAACGTACAGGAAGCTTTCTTATGGCAAGTTGCAGTAAAACGATGCACTTTGTCACAAAACGTGTGACCGCGAAGGGAATCATTAGGGGCAGCGCCAAACAACATCAAAACAACGCTTAAAATAACATGCTCCCTAGGCTTGCAATAGTAAAATAAACACATCGAAAACAAAAGACGTCTTGATTCCAGTAAACAAGCACCAAACCTTTATTCTGCCGTCTGCCATCTCTGTTCGAATAGTCCAAGTTCCCAAATTTGCAACCTCGTCCTAAATGTGGGTCATCTCGCCAAGAAATAATGTGATTTCGCCCGAAATCACGAGTGAACTCATTCGAAGTTAAATTAAAATAAAAACCTTAGCATGTCTTAATTGCGTGCTGATATCGTAAAATGCTCAAATACTTAAAAGTTATGGTTTTCTATGAAAACTTTAATTTTTTATCGCATCGACTTTGTGTGTCGTGAGTGTGTTAACAGTTTTATTCAGGGGCAAATCTGTTCTGGCGTTCCCTGGGGAGGAGGGGGAGGGGCATTGTTCAACTGACTTTTGTCAGGAACTGGTAACCTGGCTCAGACAGAGAGGCCATCCATTTCACTAGCCCACTGAGAACGATCAAAAAGCGGGGTCCAGGCCGAGTAAGGAGCGGGGGGGAGGGGGGGGGGGGGGGGGGCAAACCAAGAACAAATTTTTGTCACTGGCCGAAACATGATATGGGAGGAGGGGTCGCAAGGAAAGAATACAAGTGGGAGCCACGTCAGGGAGGACCTTACAAGAAAAAATGTTAATGTTGGGGGTGGGGGGGGTGTTTCCGAAGTCAGAACTGAAGGGACTTTTTGAATCGATACATGTGTATCATTTCAGGGGCAAATCAAGTTACCTCGAGCGGGTGGGGGTTGGGGGTTGCCGACTAAAAGTCTTGTTCGGGACTCAACCTGACAGAAAAGGCCTCGCGACGCCTTCCCAGTCGCCGGAAAAAACAAAAAGCGGAGTGTGTGTGTCGGGGGGGTGCAAGTCAACAGTCGCCAAAAAATCAAACAACAGCGGAGGATGGAGGGGGGGGGGGGGGGGGAGGGGTGTTAACTTCTTGCACCTTTTCACCTCCAAAATATAGAACAGCAGGTGTGGTTCGGAACCCTGGAAACATCCCCCCCCCCCCCCCCACCCTCCCCACCCCCCCCCCCCCCCCCCACCCCCCCCCCCCCCCCCCCCACCCTGCCTCGACTCTTGTCGTTATCGTCATAAGAGCGATAGATATGGCACATGACTAATAAACTGAAAGTCATGTACTGAGATGCATTACATTTTCAGTTGCAAGTTTTTCTGTGTGTGTGAAAATGGCTTTCGGTGTCAGTTCTGAGTGCACCAACACTGAAATAACTGGTTATTTGCTTGAAATTCATTAAATTGCATGGCAAAAAACAGAGGGCACAAGCTGATTTTGCTTAGTATACAGTGACATGTGCAAGACGGAATCCAAACTAGTATGTATTATATTTATGAGCAGCATTTTGCTTGTTATAGCGCCGATAACAGGCAGATGTGATTACGAGGCCCAAATCAAAATGTCCGAGTCGTCAGATGAGGACATATTCATTCAGGCCAAGTAATCACATCTGTCAATTATTGACACTATGTACCCACTCCATAAAGTTTTCCTTCTTTGACACATGTATTGATATATTGTATAACAAGCAAATTAATATTCATGAATATGCTCGATATACTTTTCTTCCCCAAATCCCTTGCGTGCCATATAGACTCAATCTTGGTACTTGCATTTTCAAAACGGAAACGGAAAATATGCTCACAATGCAACACTTGCAAGCTCGTTATGTGTAGTAGTAATGAAATACTTCTTAGTGTGTATTAGCGCTCGAAATTTATATCCTATACACACACGCGAACGGATAAAAGACACCAGGAAACGTGCGAGTCACTGAAGTGACTACTCGGTGAAATTGACGAGACGTCAGCTGGCGATATCGACACTCTGAGAAAAGAACTAAATAAACAAACCTGCAATTATGCGTGATGTAATTACAAAGAGAATTTACTTGGTAACAAGCACGGTTATACAATGTACTGATGTCTTCATGGTCAGGCAAAATCAACGCGGAGTCGACAGCGATATGCAGTCATCTGCCATTCATGTGTTTTGTCTGAACACCGCAATCACCTGCAAAAAGAATGACGTGAGTTTTGTTTTGGACACAAATTATATTGAGCAACATTTTGCTTGATATTGTGCCGATAACCGACAAATGTGATTACTTGACCTGAATCAAATATCCTCGTCTTATGACTCAGACATCAAGAAAATACTGCTCAATATAATATCAAGCAAAATGTTGCTCAATAAAATTTGTGTACCCAGTTCAAAACTAAACTGTACCTCATGTCATTCAGTTTGTAGCACGTCGATTTGTTTGGTGCTTAGATTTCGTCCGACTATGTTTACATTCTCAGCGATTCAAGGTGAATGAAGTCTTAATATCCCCTTCCTTTTTTTGTGCACAGAATACACGTACACAACAGTACCCATATGCACACTCATATTTGGTTGCTTGGTTGTACATTGCAAATGTCATGACAGCAACAAGCCTTCCTCAGGACACGCCTGTTCTGCTTGTGAAAAAAACAAAAACAGAACATAATGTATGTCGCCAACTGGTCTAATGAGCAAAATAAACCTGAGACATGCTTGGAATGCTGCACCTTCATCAGGGTTCATTCTAAAAGATGTATGCACATGGGTCATCAGCTCGCAGAGGACAAATGCAATAGGTCATTTCTGAAACTGGAATGGCCAAGCGACCATCAAGTGTATATGTGAACATCTTTTCACCAACCCCCAAAACGTGGTGCCGCAACAAGCGCGTGTGATTATCTTCTCGTCATCTACCGAAATATCAAAAAGGTGTGGGGTGGGGTCATGTGTGGTGGTGGTGATGGGGGAGCGGCGGTGGTGGGGATGAACCCTGCTTCATGCTAATTTATTGAACCCTTTTTGGACCTAAGTGAATGAACATCGGGAAAGGTCAGAGGGCAATAAAAAATGTCATAAATGAAAAGAAAAGGGGAGACTGCCAGTGCTAATATTTTAGGAAGATTACAAAGTAAAGTAGGTAAAAGCACTGTCAGGGGAGAGAAGTGTGCATGATCGACCAGTGATCATAGATCTACTTGGTCAAAGCAACAAAAAAAAAAGATAGGAAAGAGGGGGTGCGCTAAGAAAGTGACTGAAAGCAATGCATATGGAAGCCCCCCCCCCCCCCCCCCCCCCCGAAGGGGGCGGGGCGGGGGGGGGGGGGGGGGGGGGGTGCGTATCACATATCCCACTGTTCCAGCCACTCGGTGCATGGAAATTTAAATCTAGGTCCCCCAAGGGGGTCCAGATTTTTAGCCGGTGTGGACAGCTGTTTCAGTCTTGGCGACCTCGTCAGCACACCATTCGGCATACTGGAGGAGGCATGGAATGTATGCCCCTGCAGACACCACAGTAAAATGTGGCCGTCTTTGCAGGTAGGCAAAAGTTCCTGCCTTCCACCAGTATGCCGAATGGTGTGCCGATGAGGACCCCAAGACCGAAACTGCTGCCCACACCAGCTAAATATCTGGACCCCCTTGGGGGACCTAGATTTAAATTTCCATGCACCGAGTGGCTGGAACAGTGGGATATGTGATACGCCCCCCCCCCTTTGGGGGGGGGGGGGGGCCGGGGCTTCCATATGCATTGCTTTCAGTCACTTTCTTAGCGCACCCCCTCTTTCCTCTTTCTTTGTGCTTTGACGAAGTAGATCTATGATCACTGGTCGATCATGCACACTTCTCTCCCCTGACAGTGCTTTTACCTACTTTACTTTGTAATCTTCCTAAAAAATGTCATAGTTTTCATCAGCGTTTTTGCAAACTTTTCAAAGTAGCTGATCATAAACACCTTTCTAAGCATACTAATTTAGTTAACCCTTCACCAAGATCAAAAATCGCGGTGGATGGGAGGTGGTGGCGAAGGGGATGACAAGTTGACCATTCATAAATTGTGAGGATTAAAACTAGCATGCCGTCAAATTGTTATTTAGATTTTCGTACACAAATATAAAAAAAAAAAAACATTGCACATGAAAACAAAAGCTGGAATTTCCTTCAGTTATTGCCAAAATTGTAATTTTTGAAGAAGCTGCATTTATGTCACTCTGAAGAGCGATGCCATCCTGTAGTACATATGATGAGGTGAGATCAAAAGTTGGACAGTGTGGGACTGGAAAGACCATTTGACTTGATGATGGGGCTGAAAACACGAGTTGTTGTTTTTTTTCTGTGGCTAAAACATCAACATATGATAATAGCCCTTATGGCTCACATGTATGACCAATTCAAATAATAAGTGTGACCTTTATGATCTTGACCTTTCCAACAAGTCATTGAAACAAGCAAGCGTTCAAGTGTCTAAACATAAGTAAAGGGTTGGCTCTTGTACCAGTAAAATCTGAGTTGTCTCAAAATGTATTTTTCTCACATTTGTCAACCCTCCATGACCCCCTGACCTTTGTGTGGAGTTCGACTAAATTAGCAAGCATAGAAAAGTGTTATCAGCCAAATTTGACTGAAAAGTTTGCAAAAACTTTAACAAAAACTACAAGTCTATCAACAACTTGCATTTTTCACACACTTGCCAACCTCCTGCAACCCTTGACCTTTCCGAGGGGTTATCCAAATTAGTATGCATAGAAAGGCCTTATCATCAGCTTTTTCTATACCAAGTTTGGTTTTGGAGTTGAAAATAGTATTTGAGAAAAACTTTGGGGGGGGGGGGGGGGGGGGGGGGTCAAAATAATATGGCTATTTTTTACCTATTTCTAGACCCCCATGACTACCTTTGTGATGGGACCACCAAATTATTCATAGAAAGGTCTTATCATCAGCTGCCTTTGTGGCAAATCTGACAAAAAAAAGTTTACAAAAACTTTGATAACTACCATTGTTTCAAAAACTGTCCTTTTTTGTTACACATTTGCCGATCAATTGTGACCCTTGAACATTCCAAGCGTCATCCAAAGTAGTATGTATAGAAAGGTATTATCATCAGATATCTCTGTACCAAGCTTTTGGTTTGAAGTTGAAAATAGTATTTGAGAAGAAACAATGTCAAAATGTGGCCTTTTTTTTTTTTTTTTACCCCTTTCTGGACCCTTGTGACCTTGACCTTTGAGACAGGTCAATGAAATTGATATGTCTAGAAAGGTTTTGCCACAAAGTACCCTTGGGCCAAGTTTGAAGTCTGAGGCTTGAATAGTCCCCGAGAAAATGCCAACGTTAAAGCTGACCACAGACAAAGATGCCGGACAGAAGGTGGATGGCCTGTTACACAGACTCACTTTTGCTATTGCAAGTTAGCCAAAAAGGCACACACACACACAATTAAAATAATAAGATAAAATAAAATCCCACTGCAGTACTGTATCACAATGACGAAAAAATACCAACACCATGGTGAAAGAGCGCTGACTTTACTAGTCTTCTTTTGCCAGTGTTGGCACGTGACTCCTGTCTTGTAATTATATATGTCAATGTGAAAGGTGCCTTTGGCAAAGATCACGAGAAAAAAAATGAAAGGACACAGCAGCATCACTGTTTGGCTCCTGTCCCTGATCCGTACGTCATGCTCCGTCTCTGCTTGGCACCAAATCGGTTCTTCTTGCCCTGTGATATACACAAAAGACAAATAATCATAAATAAGGACATTATAAGTTATTGGTCGGAGGGGTATGCTACATGGACCCTTGTAGGCCTGAGGGAGGTCAAAGGAACCATTGTACCCCGAAGGCCTGAGGGGTACAATGGTTCCTTTGACCTCCCGAAGGCCTACAAGGGTCCGTGCAGCGAAACCCCTCCAACCAATAACGTATTTGTTTTCAGTCCTCCACTATTTTCATAAAAGAAATCAAGAAGACATCGGCGACCTGGATCACGCCAGACATGACCGATGTCAAAGGAATATACATTTATACATAATAGACTTATGACGTAATTTAAAATATGTCATGACGTTGATGTCTCCAGTACCAAGTGTGCTAGTTGTTTCGAACAACACTAAGTAACTTTGTACTTTAGAACGTTTGGCGATCTTTTATAGAACAAAACTGGCATCCAAGATGCGTCATCGAGAGTGCTACAAAAAGTCTGCCATTTTTCGCTACAAAGTTTTTTATATCACGGTCACATGGTACGGTTTACACTAAAGAGACTGGTTGTGTGACGTAGGGAGAAAAACAAACCTTTTCATGCAACTTTCCACATACCATCTAAAATGTATCATGTTCCTCTTACCATACACTGCCTGAGCATGCATCAAAATGTAAGAGGCAAAAATGCAAGAGGCATAGATCCTCATGAGCCCCCGCATCTGCGGGGGCTCATGAGGATCTATGCTTCTTGCTGGCATCATTTGCATCTGTGTCCCTCTGGCTCAGGCAGGTAGTTACCAGCAATAAATCAGCAGTGATTTCAGAGACATCTAGCAGTTGGAGGGAGAAGGTTACATCTAGATTGTCCTGCATCAGTGGTGCATGACCAATTCATACAAAGACATTATGCACCGAAGACAGAAACTGTATGAAGTGGGCAGCGGGGGAGGAGGAGGTGGACTTTAGGTTGAGGTGGTGGTGGTGAAGTATGGGGAAGTATGGAAGGAGAGAAAACAAGGTAGGGTGAAGATTTTTCTGGTTATGCTAATGAAGCAAAGTCAGTACTCTATGGCTTCCGTTTCATACTTACCCACTTAGTACTGTAAGTTAGTAGTTGAAACGAATTCACATTATTACTAGACCACAAAAGCAAGGACACACACAAATCTAGCAACATTTATCTGAAACACAGAAAAATTCATTTTTCTCTAAAAGGTATTTTTTTGAAAAATACTTACTGATGACACAACTACCTGGGAATGTCTACTTCTAGGCTCAATTTTAGCCTACTTGCCCGTTGTGTGCCCACACAACCCGAGAGGCACTCGGGGAACCCCCCCAGAGGGGCCGAGAGTTATCTCCCCATACCTGCCTTACCAGATCCGGTCACGAGACCATTCAGTCTGATACTTCGCTCGAAAGCGGCAAGCGGGGCAGGAGGGAGGGTCATCCGAGTCATGTCATCGGTAAGTATTTTTCGAAAAAATACCTTTTAGAGAAAAATGAATTTGTTTCTTCAAAAACATTACCGATGACATGACTACCTGGGAGAATTGCGATGAGGAGGAGGGTGCCGCCCCAAACTCCCCAACAGAACAGCGCCGTTCTCCCCGGCGCACACTCCAGACAATTTTAGCGAAGTGCATACCTACGGTGCCGGTGGTGCCGGGAGGGAGTGTTGCGCCGCGGCGATGTCCCCCACCAGTGCGAGATTCTCTCGCTGGCTGGCCAGGTCCCGGAGGTAGAAACGGGCAAAGACCGACTCGGTTTTCCAGCCCACGGCCGCCACGATGTCCTTGACAGCGCAGTTTCGATCAAACGCGACGCTCGTGGCCATAGCTCGTACCTCGTGTGCGTGAATGTGCAGCCTCTTCGCTCCCTGAGGGGAGATCTCCTAATAAGCGGAGCGTATGACCCAGCGGAGCCAGGAAGAGATCGTCTGGGCTGTAATGTCACGCCGGTTGGGTCTTAGAGGTAGGAAGAGGCGCGACCGTCCCCTGCGGACGGGCCTAGATCGCCGCAGATAGATTTAAAGGGCGCGCACGGGATCCTGTAGCCTGGTCTCCTGGGACCGGGGTCGGTCTCTCAGTGGCCTAATGGTGAACACCTGAGGCGGAGTTAAGGAGACCTGTTCTTCGCCAGAAAGGCCGGGTCCGTGAGAAGCTGGACGGAGCCGTCTGTTCGGAACTGCAGACCGGAAGGGCGTGCCGAAGCGCATGTAGCTCGCTCGCACGCCAAGCGGTAGCAAGAGCCCGCAGGAAACAAGTCTTGCGTGTCAAGTCCGCGAACTGGGCCAAAGGTAAAGGTTCGAAGAGGGCGGAGTTCAACCACGTGAGCACCCAGGGTAGGTCCCAGCGAGGAATGAGCGAGCGGAGTGTCGGGCGCTGTATGCCGAAGTGTCCCATAAGGTCGGCTAGGTCCTTGCAGGCGCCCGGATCGGGTCGTCCCAGGTGACGATAGGTGTCCGCAATCATGGACAGGTTACCGCGTACCGTGATGGGGGCTAGGCCTTGGTCTCGGAAGAGCCAGAGAAAGAAGTCCGCCAGCTGAGGATGAGTCAGATCCGTGGGCGTAAGGCCGTGATCGGTGCACCAGGAACAGAGGACTCGCCACTTTCCCTCGTAGACTCGAAGGGTCGATGGTCTACGGGCCGCAGCGATCGCCTCCATTGCTGCACCCGAGTAGCCTCTAGCTCCGAGGGCTTGCCGCACAACCTCCAGGCGTGAAGGAGGAGTCGCTCCGGGCAGGGGTGGAACAGCGGCTGGCGCGGTTGCTTGAGCATGGTCCGCGGGGTGGGCAGCAGCAGGGGCGGGTCCGTGGCGAGGCTGAGCAGGTCGGTGGTCCAGGAGCGGTTCCAGGCGAACGGCGCGACCAACAGGAGGATCGCCGAACAGCCCCGCAGTTGAGGAGGACTTTGGGAACGAGGACGGTAGGGGGGTAGGCATAGGCCACAAGGCCGTCCCAGGGAATGGAGAGCGCATCGACAGCCCAGGCAAGGGGGTCGGGAATCGGGGAGACGAAGAGGGGAAGCTGGTGGTTCCACCTCGTGGCGAACAAGTCGACCTGGGGAGTCTCCCAGCGGGCGCAGATCATCCGAAAGATGTCCTGTCGCAGGGTCCATTCCGTGTGTAGGAGCTGGCCGCGGCGAGACAGAGAGTCGGCCAAGACATTCAGGTGTCCGGGAACGTGCCGGGCTCGAAGGATAATGCCCCGGTCCTCGCACCAACGCATCATCCTGTAGAGGAGCATACGCAGGTCGGGGGAGTGTGTGCCCCCTTGCTTCTGGATGTAAGCGACCACCGTCGTGTTGTCCGAAAGCATGAGAAGTTCCTGGTGTCAGAGGAGGTCCTCCCAGACCTGAAGGGCTTGCCAGACGGCCTGCATCTCCAGCCAGTTGATGTGGGTGTGCGCAAAGTCTGAGGGTCAGGGGCCCAAGGTCGCGAGAAACCGCGGTAGGAGATGGGCCCCCCACCCAGAAAGGCTGGCATCGACGCAAAGAGAGATCTGTGGAGGGGGAGAGGCCAGGGAAACTCCCGATGCTAGCCATGTAGGGTCGGTCCACCGACGAAGGTGCGGACGGAGCATCTGGGACACTGGGACCTCGGTCGTCAAGTCTCCGGAAGACGGACGCCAATGGAGAAGAAGATGCAGTTGAATCGGCTGGGAGTAGAGACGCCCTAGTGGGATAAGATCCGCTGTGGCGTTCATCAAACCCAGCAACTGAAGCCAGACTCTGGCGGGGGCTGCATCCTCCCGAGCTAACTGGTCGGCTAGATCCGCAATCTTCTTGATCCGGGGCGCCGGAAGGCGAACCGAGTTGAGGTCGGTAGCAAATTCCATACCCAGGTGCACAAACCGGCGGGAGGGAGAGAGATCCGACTTGCCGTCGTTTACTAGGAAGCCCAGGTGTGCCAGGAGGTGCAGGAGAGCATCTCTGTCCGTGGCTAGCGCGGTCTCCGATTGGTTGCGCAAAAGGAGGTCGTCGAGGTAGTTCGACGTCGGACTGGAGGAGGACTGTCGGGCTAAGGCAACTACGGCGTCTATCAGCCAAGTGAAGACCCAGGGGCTGAGGTTGAGTCCAAAAGGCAGCGCCCAGAACTGGTAAACGACGCCGTCGATCGCCAACCTGAAAAACTTCCTGGAGGCCTGGTGCATCAGGACATGCAGGTACGCATCGGAGAGGTCCAGACTGACTGCGAAGTCGAGAGGCTGGACCGCGGCTTTCAGGGCTCTGGCAGTCTCCATCTGGAAGGAGGGGGCCGAAATGAACTTGTTCAGCGCCGAAAGATCGATGACCGAACACCATCTCCCTCCAGGCTTCGGCATGACGAAAGGCGGCTGTAGAAAGCCAGTGAGTCGGGGACTCGGACCACCTCTGTGGCGGCTCTCCTCAGCAGGGAGGCTACCTCTTCCCTCAAGGCGGCGGCCCTCAGCGGGTCGCTGGGAATCTCGGTCCAGAGAGGGGCACGACGTAAGGGCGGCGGGCTTCGGAAGGCGATCCGCAGACCCGTAGAGACGGAGTCGCAAATCCAGGGGTCGTCGCCAAAGAGCGTGAGCCAATTTCCGTGGAAATCGGCTAGCCGCCCGCCGACCGGAGACCCCGAGGACGTCGGCGTGGAGGAGGGGCACTGCTGGCCAGCGGCCGGGGTTGGAGGCTCTCCCAGCGGACCAGGTGTCGCCGAACAGCAAGGGCCCACCCAAGGGGGCACGGCGAAGTTGCGCTCGCAGGTCCGGCGGCAACGTACTGCAGGCGAGGAGCAGGGTATCTTGACGCATGAGGTCGCAGTTGGCCGACGCAGCCATCGCGTTGACCGACGAGTGGTAGGCGGCGCGGTTGGCGGTCTCCGCGAGGACCAGCAGGTCGCCTAGGAGGGGAGAGATGGAAGGATGCCAGGATTCCTCCACCCGACGGACCAAGGCTTGAGTGAGGAGCTCCAAGACACCAGAGCAGGCTAAGGAGTTCCGGACCAAGGTCGCTGTCTTGTCCAGGCCCCGCGGCAGGGACCGCCACAGCAGAGTCGGGCCGCCGGCTAGCGACACGGCCGAAGGGTCCAGTGTAGGCAGAGGGATGGAGAAGGCCTGGGAATGGCCAGCATACCAGTCCCGCCGAAACGACATGTCTAAATCCGCGGGCCAGCGACGGTCGGAGAAGAAGACTGGCTCCTGGGACGTGGCCAGCTGCAGGTGCAACGAAAAGACGTCTCGAAGGTCCTTAAAGCCGGGCGGTTGGGGAAGCGACTTAAACTTCTCGACCTGCCTCTCTGCGTCAACGAAGGCGGCAACCTTCCTCTTCAGAGGCAGGGAAGCTGGGCAGGCGTCCGCCGGCAGCGTCACGGCCACGATCCTGGCGGCTTCATCCAGATCTAAAAGCGTCTCTGACCGGGAAGAAGAGGGGAGCGCCGAGGGGGAAGCAACCTCGAGGGCCACGGGCGAGGTCGAGCGACCCTCCTCGTCCGATAGCACCGAGACGGAGTCTTCGGGCAGCAGGCTGAGCGTGTCGTCCTCTAGGAGGCGTCGAGAAGGCACCGGAACCACCACCGACCACAGCGAGGTCCAAGGAGAGCGCTGAACCTCCGGCGAAGACAGGGGACGTGAGGGCAGTGGGGAGCGCGGCGGTAAGCGAGGAGGCAACCGGGAACGGGACCGAGGACGAGAAGGCGCCCGGCGAGCACGCGGTGAGGAGTCCCGACGACGCGAGGAGGGTCGACGAGGGCGGAGACACAATGAAGGCGACGCCCGGCGCGGCGCAGAGCGCGAAGGCGCCTGAGGGGAAGCAGGGCGGCAAGGATCCCGCTGACGGCGCTCGCAAGGCGAGCGAGAGCGTGGGCGTCGAGAGGAGGAACGGTGAGGACCAGGGTCGCGGCTGCGTCGCGAAGGACGGTGCTGACGTCTCTCCGGGCCATACTCCGGAAGTAGGCCACTATGCCGGCAAGGCCATCCTCCGAAAGGATCAGCGGGCCTGTTGCGGGGAGAGTGATGAGGACGGCTCGTCAACGACGGACGGCTCAAGGCTGACTGCTGCTGGCCACTCTCGGTGGGACGGGTGCTAAGCCGGCAAACAGACCCTCCGGAAGGGTCAGTGGGCGTGGCAGCAGTGGCGGTCCCGTGGTCAGACAAGGAACGCGAACCCCGACGAGAGGACCGTTCCGTGCGGGAGAGGTCAGAGGAAACAGCAAGGGCAGCCAACGTCTCAACGGGTGCCGGACGCTCGTTAGCCGGGTGGGAACGCTCTCGGCGGTAGAAGGACCAAAGGTCCGCCCACAGAACCTCAGGCCAGGCCACACAAACCTTACACCTGCGGCCCGAGGAACAACCCGAACACGGTAGGCAGACCGAGTGGGTGTCCGTCGGCCACTTAAAGTCACCGCACCGGGAGCACAAAAGCATAATGGCTAAGCGCAAGCGGGCTCCCGGTGAAGCGTAATGGGGAACCCTCGGAGGGCTAAAGGGCCTTTAAATGGGCTAACACACAAGGAGCCCAAGGCCCCCGTGCCAAACGGGCGTGAAACGGTAAAAACCGACAGTGAGCTAATCAGGCACTACGCACTGAAAGAAAGACCACTAAGAAAGAAAGCAGGGAAGCACCCAACAGTCAGCCGGCTCTCAGCCCGAGGGCCGGCCGAGGGAACTACCGCTACCTTACCTCCGCAACGAAGGGAAGGGGGAAGGGCAGGCAAACCGCTGTCCACCGACAGCTGAAGAATCCCCGCAAGCAGCCCCAATGAAGCAGGAAGAGAAGGCAGGGTAGACGGCAGGGTAGAAGAGGGCGCAGAGCACACGAAGTCGGCAACGAGCGTCAGTAGGCAGAAGACCGGTCGAGGCAGCGAGAGCGCAGGCCAGCCACGTCTTCTCACCACGAGCGAAGTAGCAAGACTGGATGGTCTCGTGACCGGATCTGGTAAGGCAGGTATGGGGAGATAACTCTCGGCCCCTCTGGGGGGATTCCCCGAGTGCCTCTCGGGTTGTGTGGGCCCACAACGGGCAAGTAGGCTAAAATTGAGCCTAGAAGTAGACATTCCCAGGTAGTCATGTCATCGGTAATGTTTTTGAAGAAACAATATAGACAGTGTTGTATGTTGACAAAAAAACATTCATCTGATATACAGGGAGTACGGCAGGACATCAACATCACACCAAACAACTGACAAACCTTATTGTTTTTCTTGGAGCCTTTGAAGTTTGGATTGTAGACATCCTTGTCTATTTTCTTTTTCTTCTCTCCTGAAATTTTGACATACAATCAGTTAAATCATCATAAAACAATGACAAAAATAAAAATACACATAGTGGCAAGCTTTCAAAAAACACAGTATACATTGCATTTCTCATGTTGCTCGTTAGCTCAGGCAGTTACCCCCTGTGCAAGCAACCACGGATACTGTAAACAATACCAGTGGCTGCAAGCACAGTGGGGTTAAATACCTTTCATACAGCAGAACCTGCCTTGAGTGACCACTCTTATGACAGATCACCTGTCATAAAAGACCATCATTTAGGTGGCGGTAGCTGTGACTGTGGCGGTAGCTGTGACTGTGGCGGTAGCTGTGACTGGCGGTAGCACAGTCTGTAACCCTTTTAGCCCCAAGGTCCCATTTCTCAAATTGTGGAGGTGTTGCCTAACGACTATGTACCAGTTGCAGGAGATGGACTGACCATGATAATTCAAGGGTAGTGCCAGATGAGCTTCACGCCTGAAGGCGCCAAGCTAATCTGGCACTACCCTTGAATTATCATGGTCAATCTATCTCCTGCTGTAGGGACTCGGGGCTAAAAGGGTTACAAAGGATAGATTTTTAGCATCCCCTATACTCGACTAGTACTACACCGATCTGTTTTACTTGGACCTGTACATGTTTGTGGCTGTCAAAATAGACGAAAAGATTTATTTGCTGCGATGAAAAATGCCCAAGGACATGCAAGTACGTGTAGTCAAAATTAATCAGCATCCCAGACCGCAGACTCCAAATGTCAATCAGCATAATGTATTGTTTCTTTAACCCATTTAGTCCCGGATCCCTACAGCAGGAGACGGGTCGACCATGAAAATTTGAGGGTAGTGCCAGATTAGCTTGGCACCTGTCGGCGCCAAGCCAATCTGGCACTACCCTTGAATTTTCATGGACGATCCATCTCTTGCAACTGGTACACAGTCTGTAAGCGACGCCTCCAAAAATTTGGGAAATGTGGCCATTGTGTTGAATGTGTTAAAGCGATATGCTATAATGTGCAGATACAATGGGTTCTCAATACTGTCTCAACATCTTTTGAGCTTCACTGAAGGAACTCTCCTGACTACACAAGGAGAAAAGGGCAGCAAAGTCTCTTACTGTATAACATTCAGACTTCATAATTTAAGTCAGCCTTTCGTCCAGCATTACTTTAACCCTCATCATTCGGAATACACCAGTGTGTGAAATAAGTTTTGACTAAAATAGTTCAAGTGTGGTGCCAGAATGGCTTGGCGCATCTAGGCGCCAAGCTATTCTGGCACCACCCTTGAACTAAAGCCATCGGTCTAAGTCCTTATCTGTAAGTACTATAAAGTAGCTTGCATATGGCAGTGTACAAATTTGACACTTTTATCCTATATCCTTATCTGTAAGTACTATAATGTAGGAAGTAAAGTAGGTAAAATTAATTTTTCTCTAAAATGTATTTTTTCGAAAAATACTTACCGATGACATGACTAACTGGAAATAGTCTACTTGCTTACCAATTTTAGCCTAAGACCCAAAGGGTCCCCCCAGGAGGCTCTCGGGGATCCCTGATAGGGACGAGAGAGCTTTCGGGGATCCCTAACAGGGACGAGAGTAGCCTCCCCTGCCCATCCGGTCAGGCGCCCGGTGGTGTCTCCTTTAGCCAGTTGTCTACGGAGTTACCAGCGGCAAGCGGGGAGGAGGGAGGGACCTCCGAGTCATGTCATCGGTAAGTATTTTTCGAAAAAATACATTTTAGAGAAAAATTAATTTGTTTCCTCAAAACACATTACCGATGACATGACTAACTGGAAGAATGGCAAAGAGGAGGAGGGTGCCGCACAATCCCTTTTAGAAACCTCTTCAGGGACGAAGACGGCCCGTCACTCCTGATCACCCACTCCCGACAATTTTAGCGAAGTGCCGCCTAAGCGCCGAGGGCGCCTGGAGGGAGTGTTGCGCCGCAGAAGTTGCCCACCAGCGTAAGGTTGTCGCGCTGGACTGTCAGGGCGCGGGAGTAGAAGCGGCAAGGGTAGATCCGTCCCGCCACCCCACCGCCGCCACAGTGTCCTTAACCACACCGGCGCGGCGAAGGCGAGACATGCGGCCCTAGAGCGCGTTCCATGGGCGCGGATCTTCAGTGCCCCGGCTCCCTGTGGGGAGAGGTCGCGATAGGCGGACCGGAATACCCAGCGGAGCGAGGAGGAGAACGTTTGGGCTGAGAAGCCGGTTCTGCCAGCGGTCGGCGGCAAGGGACGAGACCGTCCCCTCCGCACGGACTTGGAGCAGGTAGATACGAAGTGCCTGTCCCGGATCTTGCTGCGGAGTGCCCCGAGGAACCGGGTCGTGTAAGCGGCCGAGCGGCGAGGGCCGGAGGCGCTGTCAAGGGAGACCTAGGCTGAGCGAGAAGGAAGGATCCGGGAGTAGCTGCACGGAGCCATCCACTCGGAACTGCAGGCCGGTGGGGCGAGACGAGGGCGTGTGGAGCTCGCTGACGCGGGGCGCCGTGGCGAGGGCCATCAGGAAGCAGGCCTCCGAGTCACGTCAGCGAAGCGGGCCAGATGGAGCGGTTTTAACGGTCCGAAGTCAGTCAGGGGAGGACCAGGGAGAGGTCCCAGCGCGGGCCAAGGGAGAGGAAGACCGGACGCTGCACGCCGAAACGCGCCATAAGGTCGGGCAGGTCCTTGCAGGCGCTGGGTCGGGACGGCCGAGGTGACGGTAGGCGTCGGCGATCAAGAGGGGAAGCAGCTGCCCCAGAGGGGAGCCAACCTTGGTCTTGGACGAGCCAGAGAAGAAGTCCGCGAGCTGAGGAGACGTCAGGCCGACGGTGGAGAGGCGGCGGGGTCAGAGCACCAGGCACGAAGCACGCCACTTTCCCTCGTAGACACGTCTGGTAGGACTGCGGGCTGAAGCGATAGCGTCCGCTGTCGCACTCGAGAAGCCTCCAGCAGACAGAGCTTGCCGCACAATCGCCAGGCGTGTAGGAGAAGTCGCTCACGGCAGGGGTGGAAGAGCGGCTGTCGGCGCTGCTCGAGCATCGTGCGGGGGGTGGGAAGAGGGAGGGTGAGCCCGTGGCGAGACTGAGAAGGTCGGAAGTCCACGATCCGGTCCGGGAGAACGGCTACCCGGAGAAGGACTGCGTTGCATCCCCGGAGGCTGAGCAGGACTTGAGGACCAGGACCGCCGGAGGGTAGGTGTAAAGGACCAGACCGTCCCAAGGGGTCAAGCGCATCGACTGCCCAGGCCAGAGGTCGGGAACGGGGAGATGAAGAGGGAAGCCGGAGGGTCCACTTCGTGGCGAAGAGGACAAGGGGGGAGTCTCCCAACGAGCGCAGAACCAGCGAAGGATGTCCCAGCGTAGGGCGCAATCTGTGTGAAGAAGCTGCCTCCGTCGCAAGAGGTAGTCTGCCAGTACGAACAGGAGACCTGGACTGAGGCGGTCTGGGAGGGAGAAGTCGCTGTCCGCGCACCAGCGAAGGGGGCGATAGAGGAGGAAGCAGAAGTCGGGAGAGCGGGTTCCTCCTGCATCTGAAGGCAAGCCACGAAGAGGGGTTGTCGGAAGGACGAGGAGGTCCTGTGTCCAAGATCGTATCGCCAAGCGCAGAGGGCCGGCCAACTGCAACCAGCCCCAGCGGGTTGACGTGCCGCGAAGTCAGGTTCGCGGGCCAGCGGCCGGCCGACGAGCGGAATTCGGGAGAAGAAGAGCGCCCCAACCGTCGAGACCGGCAATCACGCAGAGAGAGAGGGGCAGTGGCGAGGTCAGGGGGGATCCGGGAGCCGAGCTAAGAATGTCCGTCCAGCGAAGCCGATGTGGCGCAGCACAGGGGAGATCGGCACCAGGGTAGAGAGATCGCCGAAGGACAGCCTCCAGAGGCGGAGTACAGAAGACCGAGGGAAGGAGATCAGCCGCTGCACTCATCAGGAGGAGGAGCTGGAGCCGCAGTCAGGAGGGGACCGCCGCGCCCGCAGCCACCCACGGGCTAGAACGGCAAGGACTGGATCCGAGGCTCGGGAAGACGCACCAAGTTGCGGACGGTCACCAAAACCATTCCCCGGTGAACAGACGGCGAGGGCGAGAGGTCGGACCGTAGGCGCTGACCAGGGCGACCAGGCGAGCAACCGGAGGAGGAGAGCATCCCTGCCCTACGAGGAGGAACCACCGACTGATACCGCAGAAGCAGGTCGACCAAGGAGGAGAATGGCTGGCGGAAGATCGAAGGTCCCGGGCAACCAAGGCATCCACGATCCACGCAAGGACCCAGGGCTGAGGGGAGACCACACCAAGGAGGCCGAGCTGGAAACGGTCCCGTCGACGGCAAGCGAAGACAAAGGCGGGGGCGGGAGGCATGGGGACGCGTAGAAGCAACGGGTAGGTCCAGGCTGGCGGCGACAACCAAGGGCTGAAGGCGACGCAAAGGGTCCGAGGCGGGGGAGCCGTGCCGAGCGATGAGCAGCATCGCAACTTCCCAAAGAAGAGCGGAGACCTGCGCGCGAAGGGCGAGGGGCCTTGGTCCGAAAGGGCGGGAACCCAATCCACAAGGGTGGCGTTGGGCCCACAGGCCTAGAAGGGTTCCTTCAGAGACTGCCAGGCAGGGCCGACGGGCGCGGGTACCCACAGGAGCACGGTAGAGCTGCGACGTCGCATCAGGGGAGATGGTCAAGGAGCCAGGCCGCCACGAACGAAGGAAGGCAAGGGGCGGAGGGTTCGAAGCCACGCGGAAGATCCGCTAGAGCTGGGAAGGGTTGCCGCAAGCACGGGCGCCGGCGGAACCACCGGAGGCCGCGAGCACGAAGGGAGTGAGAGGCCAGCGAACCGGGGAGCCGAAGGCTAAGACGCCAGCAGGCCAGAGACGAACGCAGGACGCCGAGTCATCCCCCGGAGAGGGTCGGGGAGACGCCGGAGGCGAAGGGTGCATGGAGCGGGGAAGAGGATGTCCCGAGGAGAACGACAGCGCCGCACCAGGCAAAGGTCGACAGGGACCCCGGAGGGAGTCGAGGGGCGGGCGACGACCGTCTGGCGCCGCAACTATCCAGGTGACGAGGGCGAGGAAGTCGAACCCCACTGCACTGGGTGTACCCCTAGGGGCACCCAACCAAGCGCTAACAGCGCGACGTAGCTTCACTTCGGTGAACAGACGAGAACCGGTGAAACGTGGAAGGCCGTAGGCGCCAGGGGAAACGGCCCGAAGTCCCGAGGTACACGAAGGCCGATCCAGACGCAGAGCGCGAAGCTCAAGTAGGGGGCACGAAGCTGGCTGGGGACTCAACGGCGGAGTCAGCGGGTTGGAGGGAGGGGCCATAAGCCGCGTAGGGTACCAACAGGCGATAAGGGTCGCGGTGCCCGGGGCTCAAGGAGGGGGCACAAGCGGCTAGGCGACTCGCCGTAGGAGTCAGCGGGCCCAGAGACTGAGGTCGAAGTGCCGAAGTGAGAACGAAGGAGACAAGGTCGCGGTGCCCGGCTCAAGGAGGGGGGCACACGGACTTAAGCTGGGGCCGAAGGCCGACGCGCGAACTAATTGGCGACCAGGACGCGGTGCCCAGGGCTCAAGGTGGGGGCACAAAGCGGCTCGGCGATTCGCCGGAGGAGTCCGCAGGCTTAGGAGGGGCCGTGAGGCCAACGCGTCAACAATAGGCGACAAGGTCGCAGTGCCCGAGGCTCAAGGAGGGGGGCACGTAGCCGGCTTGGTGACTCGCCGGAGGAGTCAGCGGGCTGAGCAGGTCCGAAGGCAGACGCGTAGACTAGTTAGCGACAAAGTCGCGGTGCCCGGGGCTCAAGGAGGGGGGCACGTAGCCAGCTAGGCGACTCGCCGGAGGAGTCAGCGGGCTTAGATGGGCCGAAGGCCGGTGCTTAAGCTAATTAGCGACAAGGTCGCGGTGCCCGGGGCTCATGGAGGGGGGCACGTAGCCGGCTTGGCGACTCGCCGGAGGAGTCAGCGGGCTCAAGAGGGGCCGCGAGGCCAAGCGTCAACTTCTTCTTTTTTTTTTTTTTTTTTTTGTATGTAACAGGCGACAAGGTCGCGGTGCCCGGGGCTCAAGGAGGGGGGCACGTAGCCAGCTAGGCGACTCGCCGGAGGAGTCAGCGGGCTTAGAAGAAGGGCCAAAGGCCGACGCTTAACTAATTAGCGACCAAGGTCGCGGTGCCCGGGGCTCAAGGAGGGGGGCACGTAGCCGGCTTGGCGACTCGCCGGAGGAGTCAGCGGGCTTGAGGTTTGGCCGAGGGGCCGACGCGTGAACTAAGGCGACATGGTCGCGGTGCCCGGGGCTCCTTTTTACGGGAGGGGGGCACGTAGCCAGCTTGGCGACTCGCCGGAGGAGTCAGCGGGCTTAACGCGTCTATGAATAAGCTACAAACTTACCAGGGACGAGAGGAGTGGCTATCCCATGTCCGAGGGCAGCTGGAACAATTCCGCTGTGCCGCGGAAGGTCCCAAGGAGGCGGAAGTCGCGGGTCGCTCGGCGGTGGAACACCGGAGTAGAGACCAAGAACCTCCAGTCAAGCAGGGCAGCCAGCGCAGCCGATGACAGAGGAGCAGGTGGCACCCGGTCTACAGTATGGCGGACACCAGGCCACTGGAAGCCCCGTCCTGGGCAGCAACGCACTTGGTACTGCAACACATACCCATACATGAAAGGTGACGGGCGGCGGGCAACTAACGCCGCCAGACAAAGCTCCGAATTAACGAGCAAAACTCACCGTTAAATGCGGAGAGAAAACAAACAGAAGTCCGAGCCAAGCACGACGTCCGGCCCCGCCGGGGGAGACGTATGTAGCGGTCAAGACTTTACCTTTACATGGCGGAACTGCAGAGGGACGAAGCACAAAGCACCGGACACTAGGTCACTGGAAGTCGCCGAACGGGGAAGAGGCGCACTTGGCAACTGCAACCCAAACCCAAACATGAAAGGCGACCGGCGGCGGGTAACAAACCCCGCCATTTAAGGCTTCGAAAATTAAGAGACACGCGAAACTGACGGTGAATGCAAAGACAAACAGGAGCTCGAGCGCAGCCCGACGTCCAGCCCAGCCAGGCGAGACGTAGGAAGTGGCAGATACTCCACCTTTCCATGGCGGAACGGCAGAGTGACGAAGCACAAAGTACCAGACAGTAGGTCACTGGAGGTCGACGTACTGGGGAGAGGCGCACTAGATAACTGCAGCCCATACCCAAACATGAAAGGCGACCGGGGGCGGGTAACGAACCCCGCCATATAAAGCTTTGAAATCAAGAAACACTCGAAACTCACCGTGAAATGCGGAGAGAAACCAACAGTAGCTCGAGCGAAGCCCGACGTCCGACCCAGCCAGGCGAGACGTCGGAAACGGCCGAGACTTTACCTGTCCATGGCGGAATGGCAGGGAGACGACGACGGGAGCCTAGAAGGTTCCAGGGCCAGCCAAGAGCACGAGGCACAGACGAGGGCTAGCAGAGAAGACGGAGGCCACGCCAGAAGCGGTAGACGAGAGGCTAGGCGAAGGCAGGCCGGTAAGGGTCGGTCGAACCGTACACAGTCTTTCCAAGGGTCAGAGGCTCAGGTAAAAGCGTCCGAACGCTAACAGCGAAGTAGACAACTGGCTAAAGGAGACACCACCGGGCGCCTGACCGGATGGGCAGGGGAGGCTACTCTCGTCCCTGTTAGGGATCCCCGAAAGCTCTCTCGTCCCTATCAGGGATCCCCGAGAGCCTCCTGGGGGGACCCTTTGGGTCTTAGGCTAAAATTGGTAAGCAAGTAGACTATTTCCAGTTAGTCATGTCATCGGTAATGTGTTTTGAGGAAACAAATCACTGTCAGGGGAGAGATTGTGCTGTATCGACCAATGATTATAGATCTAGTTTGATCGAAGAACCAAAAAACAAAAAAAAAATAGGAAGGGGGGGGGGGGGGGGGGGGGGGTGTTTCCATATGCATTGCTTCCAGTCACTTACTTAGCTCACTCCCTCTTCCCTATCTTTTTTTTGTTGTGCTTCGATCAAACTAGATCTATGATCATTGGTCGATACAGCACAATTCTCCCCTGACAGTGCTTTTACCTACTTTACTATGTAAACTTCCTCAAATATTAGCACTAGCAGTCTCCCCTCTTCTTTTGGTACTATAATATAGCTTGCATATGGCAGTGTACAAATTTAAAGCTTTTAGCCTCAGTATATGGGTTAAGATGTATTAAGAACATTTATAAAGGAAAACATGTGAACCCTTTCCTGCCTTTAACTAACCTGTTAAACCAGACTTGTCAGCTGCAGAATAGTCAAAGGGTGTGATGCTCTCTTCAATGGCCTCTGAAAGCCCATCGCCTGCTTTCTTCTTCTTTTTCTTCTTCTTCTTCTTCTTCTCTGTTGCGTCTGTCTCTGGTGTGTCATTCTTTTTCTGTTCTGTTGTCTGCGCATCAGACACAGTCGCCTGCACGTCATTCTTCAACTTCTTCTTTTTCTTCTTCTTTTTCTCGTTTTCTCCTAAAAGCGAGGGCTCACTTAACAGTTTCTTGTCTGCAGACTGGGATGGGGCTGTTTCGTTGAGCTTTTCCTTTTTCTTCTTCTTTTTCTTCTGCAAATAATGAGACAAACGAAATAAACATGATCACTTCAAACCAATGCTTAACACTCCAAAACAGAAACAAATCAACCATAATATTTCAAGGGTGGTGCCAGAAGAGCTTGGCGCCTGTAGGCAAAGCAGAAACAAATCAACCATAATATTTCAAGGGTGGTGCCAGAAGAGCTTGGCGCCTATAGGCGCCTAGCTCTTCTGGCATCACCCTTGAACTATCAAGGCTGACCCATCTTCTAAACTGTAATCTAGTCTTCAGTAGACAGCAATAAAATGTGGGTATTTCAACCGTATGCAGGGCCGGACCCAGGGGGGGGTTACCTGGGTTCCGGAACCCCCCCCTCCCAACTTAAAAAAAAAAAAAAAGAACAGTGAATTTTTTTTATGCAAAGGGAGTTCCAAAGTTTTATTATTTTTTTATTGTTTTTAAAACATTGCAGTTTTTAGTCACTTTTGATCCAAGGCACAAAGAGTTATTTATAGACAATTCAACGGAAATCCATTTCAAGGGATCCGTTTAAACGTCCAAAACGTTTTCCCGTTGAAACAACCAAGTAACCCAACCCCTAACCCTAAATTAGTAAATGCAGCCATATTTTCTTGTTCTGGCCACAAGCCTCTTCCAGCGCCTTCACCTTGATACAGCCCTAATCCCCCAAAAACGACTTTTTAAGAAAGATTAATTAAGATGCTAAGTTGATAATTATGATAATTCGTTGTAACGAACATCCGTTGAAACGACCATCGTTGAATCGTCCAAAAACATCGTTGAAATGGATTTCCGTTGAATCGACCAGGTACCCAAGAGAGTTGCTTTCCTTCAGTGCATGTCTTTCCGAGAAAGATCAGTGAAAAGACGTCTGACGTCATTAAGGTTTGTGGGGGGAAGTTTAAATCTAGATCTATTTTCTTTGGTAACACTTCACTTTTGCTGTCTCCTCGAAAATGCCGAAACTGAAAAAAACAGATGCTGATGGCAGTAGGCGACTGTCATGCTGGTTTTCATCAAGCTCCATTTCAGAAGGTGGGTACATTTTTAAATCCAATTTTGTCTCATAAAAGAAATGTAGTCACTAGAACTAGGTAAAATTCACCCATTCCGAATTCAATTCAAATGAGCACGTGGCGATGGCGCCGGTACTTCCTTCCTGTGAGTGTAGCCTATGCTGTAGGAGCTGATACTAGCTGCATATAATGAATATCATAGATATAAAACAGCCCCACTTATTAAAATACCAAAACAGGTAACAATTAAAGTAATGCATAGCCTAAAATTTATTTCACAAAGTATTATGATATATAACTTTAAAAATGTCAATTTAAAGAATAAAGATATCGGCATCAATGATCAATATTGCTTTTATATTTATAAAAAAAATCTTTGGACGGCAAAATATCGTTTTCAATAACAAAACCAAGGACTAAGTTATAAGGTATCGTTTTCACTAGTGCAGCTTACTAGCTATGTATTGTGACGTAAATCTCTTCGGAGAGCAGAACAGAACCGTCTTGATGGCTGACTATGGAAACCATAGCCTATCTGACACCACTTTGACAGCGTCGCCATCAATTGTGACGGCAACATAGCCTTTCCGGGTGCGAAACCGTCATGACGACTTCGGTTTTTGGAACGACAAGAAGCCATCATGACGGCATCCCAACCACTGCCTTTATCACATAATAAAATGGAAAATAAAAATGTGCTGAAATTTTGCCAACTGCTGAAAATCAGCAAATTTGTTAACAGTTCCTATGCCTGTGAACAGCGTGCTACAAAATAAGATTATTCACCCTTAGGCCTTTTGTTGATGAAATTTAAAATAAGCTAAGAACTAATCAGAAAACCACTGTTTTTTATATTAAATTATTATTATAAAATTGTAGTAGACGTGTTAACACCTGCAATGCATAATCATATATAAGATGTTGAAAAGACGGTTCTATTTTATTTTACATTTTTGTTGTTGCTTTTAGGATAATTCCGTGACAAGCCGTGACAAGGAGCATCTTCTAAGGCAACACTGGAGACCATCACCTGGTTTTCAGTTTCCAACAACAGTGATAAACAACAAGAACCGAAAATTTCAGCATGAGTGGTTGCAAAAGTAATCCTGGCTTGTGTATTCTCCTTTCGAGGATGGGGCTTACTGCAAGTATTGCCTATTATTTGCAAAGTCTACTGAAAACCTGGGCAAGTTTGTGAAGACGCCATGCAAGAACTGGAATAAAGCCTGTGATCAGATCAAAAAGCACTCGTTATTACAATACCACAAAGATGCAATGGCAAATGGAGAGCAGTTTTTGACAATCATGGATAAACCAGAGCAGAGCATCGCCAGTGAAATCAATCAGAAAAATGCAGAAAACATCGCTGCAAATCGACAAGTTCTGACAAGCCTCTTCAGGATTGTTGAAGTGTGTGGAAGACAGGGGTTAGCTCTGAGGGGCAACTGTGATGATGGCATTCTTCAGAGTGAGAACAGAAGCAATTTCAATGCCCTTTTCAATGCCCGTGCATCAATGCAGGAGATGAAACTCTCCGGAAACATCTAGATACATGCGATAAGAAGGCCACATACATTTCAAAAAGTACACAAAACAGACTGATAGAGGTTCTTGGTGATCAGATCCGCAACAAGATTCTTGCAGAAATTATTGCAGCAAAACAGTTTACCGTGCTTGCTGACGAAGTCACAGACAGCTCAAACTGGGAACAACTTTCAATTATATTGAGATTCGTCGATGGAAGTCTGAAAGTTTGTGAAGAGTTCCTGGCTTTTGTCCAGTGCAGAGGTACCACAGGTGAAACACTTTACAACAAGATTGTTGAGTGTCTGGGCTTGTGGGGGCTTGATTTCAACAATGTTAGAGGACAAGGTTATGACGGGGCCGCAAACATGGCAGGAAAGTGTAAAGGAGTGCAGGCACGTTTTCAAGCAAGGAACAACAAAGCACTGTACTTTCACTGTGCTTCCCATAGCTTGAGTCTCTGCATTGTAAAAGCATGCGGCTTGCCTGCAGTGAAGAACATGATGGGAGCACTGAGGGAACTGTCACTGTTTTTCTCAAACTCTCCAAAGAGACAACGAAAACTTGAAGATACCATCGAAGCATCTCAGCCTGACACGACAAAGACAAAGCTTGTTGATCTGTGCAGAACAAGATGGGTAGAAAAACATGAAGCACTGGAGGTTTACACATCTCTCTTCCTGGTTGTTCACGACTGTTTGGGACAAATGTGTGAAGACAGTGACAATTGGGACAGTGAGACATTGACCAAGGCAACTGGCTTTCTCCACACCTTGAGCAGCAGTGTTTTCCTCATTGCATTCGTTGTCGTCCGCAATTGTTTGCGTTACTTAAAACCCTTGACAGTGAAGCTCCAGAAAAGAACAAAAGATGTTGTCGATGCCTACAGGGAAATCAAAGAGGTCAGTAAATGCATGTCTTCTATTAGAAGAGATGTCGACACAGCGTTCGTTGCCTGGTTTGGTGAAGTCAGCAAAATGGCAAATGCTTTGACAACTGATGTTGTTGTTCCTCGTCAAGCATCCCGCCAGACTCTCTGTGACAACCAACCTGCGGCCACTCCAGAAGAATATTTCAAGATTAGCATTGCCATTCCTTTCTTGGAACACCTGTCAACCGAATTGGACTCGAGGTTCAAAAATGCTGACCTAGCAGTTGATGGTCTCTGTCTGGTGCCAAGCACTTTAATAGACAACCAGGATGGTTTCATGCAGGTTCCAGAAGGGGTGAAGACACTGGCAATGTTGTGGGAGTCTGACCTACCAGACAACGCTACCCTTGATGCAGAATACCAACGGTGGGTTTGCAAATGGCGAAGTGCTGCTGAGAATGCGACAGCTATCATCCCATCCACGGCATCAGAAGCACTGAAACACTGTGACAGGGATTTTTATCCCAACCTGTTCATCATGCTAAAGAACCTTTGCACCCTGCCTGTCACTACTGCCGAGTGTGAGCGTTCAAACAGTCAGTTGCGCAACCTGAAAAACTACCTGCGCTCTACAATGGGGCAACAGAGACTCAATGCACTTGCTTTACTGAAAGTGCACAGGGATGTTGATATTGACTTCAAAGAGGCAGTGAACTGTTTTGCCAGAAGATACAATTCACAAATGGTACTAATGCCGAGGAACCTAGTGCAGCAAGACTGAACTGAAGTGAAAGCAGGGCCCTGATGTTCATAAACTACAAGGTAAAGCTTTAAACCGTTAACGATCAACGAAAAGTAGTGAATAATAATAGTATACAAAACATCTCTGTTGATAAATACATGTTTGTGTGTGTGTGTGTGTGTGTGTGGGTGTGGGTGTGGGTGTGGGTGTTTTTTTTAAGGGAGGGGCAGGTGATAATTTTTGTACCCCAGAGTTTGTCAGTTCGATTGTTCAAAAAGCTCAAAGTCCCCAGACCATCACAAATGGCTTTTTCAAGGCTCAGATTGCACCAGATTGCACCATTTTGCATCCTTGAAAAAAAAAAAAATCCGGGGGGGGCATGCCCCCGGACCCCCCTAGAAGGCTCAGTGCTTCGCGCCTTCACTTTATACTGAATCTGTAACCCCCCCATCGACTTTTCCCAGGTCCGGCCCTCATTCATTCAGTCCTCTCTGCGCCGTCTGGTGCTTGAGGCGACAGGTCCGGCCCTGCGTATGGCTTAATGTGTTAACTCGATTACACCTTATATTCTGTGTACAGCACAGGGCCACTGCATCTGATCAAGACTTTCAGAACTGTTGCAGCAGGCATCTAAATCTATAAAGACAGCTAGTGTACCAGCAATGGGAGATAGATCAGCCATTATCGTACAAGGGTAGTGCCAGATAAGCTTGGAACATTTTCAGATGCCAAGTCAATCTGGCAATACCCCCAAAACAAAATTATGATCGATCAATACACCTTGTGTGGCGATAGGGTGAAAGCCCATGACTTAACAAAGAAAATTACTCCTGAAATGCACTGAACACCACCCAGAGCCACAGAGCCTCATGAGCCACTGCAGATGTAGGGGCTCATCAGAATTTACACCTATGCTACTTCTAATGGGTATCCTTGTTCTTGTATGCATATGATTCTCTGGCATCAAATTTACAATGATTTCAGAAAAGCAACTCACTGTCAATGACAGTGATGGGTTCGCTGAAAAGACAACCAAAGTCCTTCAATCATGACCATTTTCAGTGTACACATTCCAAGGGGAATTACTCAGCGCTGGACAGACAAACAGTTAGATCCCCTGCCCCCGCCTATTAGGCACCCAATCGCCAGCCCACAGAAAAATACGCAGGTATAGAACAAGACGATCATCTACATCCCTAACAGGATGCATCAGGTCAAGCCTATAACCCATGTCTTTTTCTGGAACTTAGGAAGTAGGCAGGAGAAACATTACCCTGGACACACAGTATAAAGTGAAGTTTCAACTCATTCAGGCCTGGCGCACTACAGCAGGAGATGGGTCGACCATGATAATTCAAGGGTAGTGCCAGATTAGCTGGGCGCCTGTCGGCGCCAAGCTAATTTGGCACTGCCCTTGAATTATCATGGTCGATTTCCTGCAACTGTCACATAGTCATTAGATGATGCCTCCAAAATTTGGAAAATACGGCTGTCAGACTGAGTGAGGTAACTAAAATGCAGGTATGGAAACAAATTCATGGGTGACAGCACAACAAATTGAAATGATTGAAATCGGTCTACAGACTAACGATGCCCCATGATTCATGGCCAGCAAGAGACTTCAATTGTCAAGAGGCCTTGCGAATGTAGGGGCTCATGCCAATGTATGCCTCATGATTCATGGCCAGCAAGAGACTTCAATTGTCAAGAGGCCTTGCGAATGTAGGGGCTCATGCCAATGTATGCCTCATGATTCATGGCCAGCAAGAGACTTCAATTGTCAAGAGGCCTTGCGAATGTAGGGGCTCATGCGAATGTATGCCCCATGATTCATGGCCAGCAAGAGACTTCAATTGTCAAGAGGCCTTGCGAATGTAGGGGCTCATGCGAATGTATGCCCCATGATTCATGGCCAGCAAGAGACTTCAATTGTCAAGAGGCCTTGCGAATGTAGGGGCTCATGCGAATGTATGCCCCATGATTCATGGCCAGCAAGAGACTTCAATTGTCAAGAGGCCTTGCGAATGTTGGGGCTCATGCGAATGTATGCCCCATGATTCATGGCCAGCAAGAGACTTCAATTGTCAAGAGGCCTTGCGAATGTAGGGGCTCATGCGAATGTATGCCCCATGATTCATGGCCAGCAAGAGACTTCAATTGTCAAGAGGCCTTGCGAATGTAGGGGCTCATGCGAATGTATGCCCCATGATTCATGGCCAGCAAGAGACTTCAATTGTCAAGAGGCCTTGCGAATGTAGGGGCTCATGCGAATGTATGCCTCTTGCAGATGGAACAGGCTGGCTAAAGAACTTTTCTGTTTGAACAACAAAGTTGAAATTCAGCTTTCTGGGATTTTGAAAAGCTGAATCAGTCTCCAGGACTGAAGACTGTCACCCTGGCAAATCCTACCTGTTGCCGAAGCGACGTCTCTTCTTCTTCATCTTTAGTCTGTGGTGTGTTGGCAGCGTTGGAAGATACCCTTGCTGATGCTAGTAAGGTGTCTATAGAGGATGGTGGCTGTGAAGATTTTGACGTTGACAAGTTCAGGGTTATGTTGACGCGGGTTGTTTTGTTTGGAGGAACTGCCAAACAAACATGAAAAGAAAACAATAAAGTCAGTCAGTAGCAGATATTTTGCACAAATAAACAAATATGGAGATATGCACACGAATGAAATATGGCAACTGTGAAAATACCAAACGGCAGGTCTGGTTTTTACATTTCAAAGCATTTTGCAGCTTCTGCAATCTAGACCCAAAAATATATATTTTTGCTATCATACATGCCCAAAAGTTGGAAATTTTAAGAGAGGTATGCAGGGGTGAAAGGAGTTATGGGCAGTGCCCCTATGACCCCCTGAAATATTGAGTTCTTTCAAGCATTAAAACAACTGAAGCAAATTCCTGCTACCTGAGAGGAGGACTTACATGTGAAGAATAAAATGAATTAACAGAAGAGTTTCAAATTTTGAAAACAGGACTTCTAATTCCAGGAATTCTGTATTTCCTGCAGTTAAATTTCACCCACGTTATAGTGAATTCCACACAACTAATACCTTAAGAAGTTTGTCATGTAAGAGGTGCAATCTTGCAAGTGGCACTTACCAAACTCCGGTTCGAAAGTGTCCAGGTCAATATCACTTGTACGCTTGTTGCTGGATGCTGTGTTCTGTTTTAGTCGCCAAGTCAGTTCTCCCTGAAAATAACCAAACTAATTAACAGGTTTTGTTTGGTTGTTGATTTTTTTATTGCCATTCAGCCTTGAAACAATACAACAGAAAATAGAGTGACTGAAAATGGAGTTCAAGGGTGGTGCCACAGGCGCCAAGCTATTCTGGCTCCACCCTTGAACTATCATAGTAGACTCATATCTTGTAAAGCGACAGGGCAAAACAGGCTTGGATGCACGATGCAAGAAAAAAGTATGAATCTGTTAAACACTATGCAAAGACAGGGAATTTTCAAACAGAACTGGTGGAATGCATTACCTTTGTGGGCCCTTTCATTGCGCTGGGTGCAACAACAGGGCGGGAACCGTCTGTGTTGGGTAGATACTGTCAACAAAAACACACACGTCAATTCAGTTTAATTGAACAAAATATCTAAGTCATGAAACGGGCCCTCACATCTGTCCATCCGCATCTTCTGTCCGTTTGTTGGACATACTTCCTATTTTGGACTCTACCTAACACAGGATAACACATGTGGCTACTGCCACTGCCACCAGCTCCAACCCAGCTAGCTCCTCTCCCTCGCTTGGAGGGGGGGGGGGGGAGAGGGGGGGAGCACAGTTTGTGTGTCACTTATGTTGCATGGGTTTCCGTGCATCGGTTGCGCTTTGAGTACACTATAAAAATTAATTTTTCTCTAAAATGTATTTTTTCGAAAAATACTTACCGATGACATGACTGTCTGGAAATAGTCTACTTGCTTACCAATTTTAGCCTAAGACCCAAAGGGTCCCCCCACGAGGCTCTCGGGGATCCCTAACAGGGACGAGAGTAGCCTCCCCTACCCATCCGGTCACGTGCCCGGTGGTGTCTCCTTTAGCCAGTTGTCTACGGAGTTACCAGCGGCAAGCGGGGAGGAGGGAGGGACCTCCGAGTCATGTCATCGGTAAGTATTTTTCGAAAAAATACATTTTAGAGAAAAATTAATTTGTTTCCTCAAAACACATTACCGATGACATGACTGTCTGGAAGAATGCCAAAAAGGAGGAGGGTGCCGCAGAATCCCTTTCTGAAACCTCATTAGGGACGAGGACGGCCCGTCACTCCTGATGACACACTCCCGACAATTTTAGCGAAGTGCATACCTAAGGCGCCAGGGGCGCCTGGAGGGAGTGCTGTGCCGCCGAGATGTCGCCCACCAGAGAGAGGTTGTCGCGCTGGGCCGTCAGGTCGCGGAGGTAGAAGCGGGCAAAGGTGGTTACGGCCCGCCATCCCACTGCGGCCACAATGTCCTTAACCGCGCAGTTGCGGTCGAAGGCGAGACTTGCGGCCATAGCGCGAACTTCATGGGCGCGTATCCTGAGGGCCTCGGCTCCCTGTGGGGAGAGGTCGCAATAGGCGGACCGTATTACCCAGCGGAGCCAGGAGGAGATCGTTTGGGCAGAGATGTCAGTTCTGCCGGCGGTCAGAGGCAAAAAGAGACGAGTCCGTCCCCTCCGTACGGACTTGGAGCGACGCAGGTAGATACGGAGAGCACGCACCGGATCTTGCTGCCGAGTCTCCCGAGGAAGGTCGGGCCCCTTAAGCGGGCGAATAACGATGACCTGAGGCGCCGTCAAGGGAGATCGAGTCTTAGCGAGAAAGGACGGATCCGGGAGAAGCTGAACGGAGCCATCCACCCGGAACTGCAGGCAGGAAGGGCGAGACGAGAGCGCGTGGAGCTCGCTGACGCGGGCTGCCGTGGCGAGGGCCACCAGGAAGCAGGTCTTCCGAGTCACATCCGCGAAGCTGGCCAGATGGAGCGGTTCAAAACGGTCTGAATTCAGCCAGGTGAGGACCCAGGGTAGATCCCAGCGTGGAACGAGGGAGCGGGAAACCGGACGCTGCAAGCCGAAATGCGCCATAAGGTCAGCCAGGTCCTTGCAGGCACCAGGGTCGGGACGGCCGAGGTGACGGTAGGTGTCGGCAATCATGGAGAGATAGCCACGGATCGTGATGGGAGCCAAACCTTGGTCATGGAAGAGCCAAAGGAAGAAGTCCGCGAGCTGCGGGGTCGTCAGATCAACGGGGGAGAGACGACGGTCAGAGCACCAGGCACGGAGCACTCGCCACTTTCCTTCGTAGACACGTCTGGTGGAAGGTCTGCGGGCTGAAGCGATAGCGTCCACTGCCGCACTCGAGAAGCCTCTAGCGGAGAGGGCGTGCCGCACAATCGCCAGGCGTGTAGGAGAAGTCACTCGGGGCAGGGGTGGAAGAGCGGCTGGCGGGGCTGCTTGAGCATCGTGCGAGAGGTGGGAAGTGGAAGGGGCGGATCCGTGGCGAGACTGAGCAGGTCGGTGGTCCAAGATCTGTCCCAGGAGAACGGGGCCACCCGGAGAAGGACTGCGTTGCACCCCCGGAGCTTGAGCAGGACCTTGGGGACCAGGACCGTCGGAGGGTAGGCGTAGGCAACTAGTCCGTCCCAAGGGATCGAGAGCGCATCGACCGCCCAGGCCAGCGGGTCGGGAATCGGGGAGACGAAGAGGGGAAGCTGGTGGTTCCACCTGGTGGCGAAGAGGTCGACAAGGGGAGTCTCCCAACGCTCGCAGATCAGGCGAAAGATGTCCCGGCGCAGGGTCCATTCTGTGTGAAGAAGCTGGCCCCGCCGAGAGAGGGAGTCTGCCAAAACGTTCAGGTGACCTGGAATGTGACGGGCTCGTAGGGAGATGCCGCGGTCCTCGCACCAGCGAAGGAGTCGGTAGAGAAGGATGCAGAGGTCGGGCGAGCGGGTCCCTCCCTGCTTCTGTATGTAAGCGACGACCGTGGAGTTGTCGGAGAGGACAAGGAGGTCCTGTGTCCGAAGATCGGGTTCCCAAGCGCGGAGGGCCTGCCAAACTGCATTCAGCTCCAGCCAGTTGATGTGCCGCGAAGCTAGGTCCTCGTTCCAGCGGCCGGCCGCATAGCGAAAACTCGGGAGAAGGTGAGCGCCCCACCCGGCGAGACTGGCATCGACGCAGAGAGAGAGACGGGGCAGTGGTGAGGTCAGGGGAATCCCGGAGCCGAGCCAAGAAACGTCCGTCCAGCGAAGCAGATGGGGCCGCAGCAAAGGAGGTATCGGCACCAGGGTGGAGAGATCGCCGGAGGACGGTCTCCAGTGGAGGAGAAGATGCAATTGAAGAGGACGAGAGTACAGACGACCGAGGGGAAGGAGATCTGCCGCAGCACTCATCAGGCCGAGGAGCTGGAGCCACACCCTGGCGGGGACAGCCGCTTCCTGAGCTACCAGACGGGCGAGATCGGCGAGTTTCTGGATCCGCGGCTCGGGAAGACGCACTAGGTTGCGGTCGGTCACAAACTCCATCCCCAGGTGCACGAAGTGGCGAGAGGGAGTGAGGTCGGACTTGCCGGCGTTGACCAGGAAGCCGAGGCGAGATAACAGGAGGAGAAGCGCATCCCTGTCCAGGAGAAGAGAGGCCACCGACTGGTTCCGCAGAAGAAGGTCGTCCAAGTAGTTGGAGATCGGGCTGGAAGAAGAACGACGGGCTCTGGCTACCACGGCGTTCATGATCCGCGTAAACACCCACGGACTGAGGTTGAGACCGAAGGGGAGGGCCCGAAACTGGAAAACAGTCCCGTCGATGGCAAAGCGGAGGTACCGGCGGGAGGCAGGATGGATTGGGACGTGCAGGTAGGCATCGGACAGGTCCAGGCTGACAGCGAAATCCATGGGCTGGACGGCCGCACGAAGGGACCTGGCTGTCTCCATCCGGAAGGACGGGGCGGCGATGAACCGATTTAGGGCGGAGAGATCGATGATCGGCCTCCACTTGCCTCCAGGCTTGGGGACGACGAATAGTCGGCTGTAGAAGGCGGGGGAGTCGTGGCAGGCGACGACCTCCGTAGCAGCTTTCTGGAGAAGAGCAGCGACTTCTCCGCGAAGGGCATCGGCCTTGGGCGGGTCTGACGGAATCTCGGTCCACAGGGGGGATCGCCGAAGCGGGGGCGGGGAACGAAAGGAGATGAGAAGACCGACTGAGACAAGGGAGAGGATCCACGGGTCGTCCGGAAACAGGGAGCGCCAGACGTCTCCGTGCAGAGCGAGCCTCCCGCCGACAGGCGACCCCGAAGCGGTCGGCGGGGGCGGAGGCGAGTAGAAGTCAGGGGGCCCTCCCACGCCCAGGGCGGCGGGCGGGCTTGGGCCAGGCCGGAACGGCAGGTCGGGCAGAACGGGCAGGACGGGCGCGGGCAGGACCGGGCGCACGGGAAGAGGAGAGAGGACGGGAGGCCGAGGCGGAGGCAGGGGCCGTCGCGGAGGGTCTGACGAACCGCAGGGCGCGACCCGAGGCCTTGCGGGTTGGCGGAAAGCGAGACGAGGGGGCGCTGGGCCAACGGTCCTTGTTAGCTTCCTTCAGGGACTGCCAGGAAGGGCCGAAGAGGAGCGGAGCGCCGACCGGGGCCCGGCGTAGCTGGGACTTCACATCACGGGGAAGACCCGGGCAGGACTGGAGCACCACATCACGCCGCATCAAGTCACAGTTGGCGGCCGCTGCCATGGCGTTGACGGACGAATGGTAGGCCGCTCGGTTGGCTGCAACAGCCAAGGTGTGAAGATCCGACAGCAGGGGAGGAGCAGAGGGAAGCCAGGCTGCCTCGATACGGCTAATGAAGGCTTGTGTGAGGAGCTCCAAAAAACCCGAACAAGCGAGGGCGTTACGGACGAGTGAGGCGGTACGTTCTATGCCGCGAGGCAGGACACGGTTGAGCTGAGAAGAGCCGCCGGCGAGCACCAGCGCAGGCGGATCCACCGGAGGCAGCGAGCACGAGAAGGATTGCGAGTGGCCGGCGTACCAGGACTGCCGAAAGGCGATGTCGACACCGGAAGGCCAGCGGCGGTCAGAGAAAAAGTCCGAGTCGGAAGCGGAATCTCGCTGGAGGTGCGCAGACAGGGCGTCAGCTAGGTCGCGGAAGGCAGGCGGCTGGGGAAGCGACTTGAATTTCTTAACCTGCCGAGCAGCGTCCACAAAGGCGGCCGCTTTCCTCTTCAGCGGCGGGGAAGGTGGGCAGGCATCCGCGGGAAGGCACGCCGCGATCAGACGGGCGGCGTCGTCCAAGGCTCGGAGAGTCTCGCCACGAGGAGAGGACAGGGTAGCTGGGGACGCTGTATCCTCCGCTTGAGAGGGCGAACGGCTGCCGGACCCAAGCAAGGCCGACACGGAGTCCTCGGGCAGCAGGCTTAAGGTCTCTCCATCGATGGCAGGCGATGGCAGCGGGGAAGACCGAAGCACCGTAGGTAAGCCAACGCGCGCAGGCGGTGGAGGAGGAGCCGAGGGGCTACGCTGACGCCGGTGCGGGGAAGGAAGAGGCGAAGGGCGTCGGGAACGATGAGAGCGTCGATCCCGATGAGAACTACTGCGCCGAGAACGAGGCGGAGTCCTGTCGTCTCGAAGACTCTGACGAGAGGAGTGTGGTGAGGGGCGCCGAGAGGAACAGCGCTGCGGAGAACGGCTGCGCCGACGGGAGGCATAAGAGGAAGTCGAGCGAGAGGACGACGAATGCCGGGGGCTACGTCTCCTATCCACGCGACGAGGGCTAAGCCGACGGTCGACCTCAAGGCGCCTGGAAGAACGGGGACGGTCTCTTCTGTCCCGAGGAGGAGGAAAAGGTGACAACCGTCGCGGTGCCCGGGGCTCAAGGAGGGGGGCACGTTGCGGACTAGCAGCTGGGGCCGAAAGGCCACGGTGAAAGGTAGAAGGCGACGACGGTCGCGGTGCCCGGGGCTCATGGAGGGGGGCACGTAGCCGGCTAGGCGACTCGCCGGAGGAGTCAGCGGGCTTAGGAGGGGGGGCCATAAGGCCAACACGTCTAGTAACAGGCGACCAGGGTCGCGGTGCCCGGGGCTCAAGGAGGGGGGCACAACTAGACGGAGAGGCCGAAAGGCCGACGCGTGTATCGACGAGCGACAAAAGTCGCGGTGCCCGGGGCTCAAGGAGGGGGGCACGGAGCCGGCTTGGCGACTCGCCGGAGGAGTCAGCGGGCTTAGGGGGGGCCACAAGGCCCACGCGTCTACTAACAGGCGACAACAGTCGCGGTGCCCGGGGCTCAAGGAGGGGGGCACCATGCCGGCTTGGCGACTCGCCGGAGGAGTCAGCGGGCAAGGGCGGTGCGGACACCGTAGCAGGAATAGTCTTACCAGGCAGACGAGGCGTGCGTTTCTCCACTTCCGAGGAGGGGAGCTTGACTGGGTCCCGGCGTGCTGTGACAGGTCGCTCGCGCCGGTAGAACCTCCAAAGCTCCGACCAACGAACCTCCGGCCACGAAGAGCAGACAGCGCAGGCGAGGTCCGAGGAGCAGCCAGAACACGGAAGACAGACTTCATGCCGGTCACTAGGCCACTGAAAGTCGCCGCATCGGGGACAGGTGCGCACTTGATGACTGCAACACAAACCCAAAGATGAAAGGCGACCGGCGGCGGGAACTAACCCGCCTACATAACTTCCGAACCAGGTAAACGAGTGAAGCTCACGACGAAACGCGAGAGAGAACCAAAAAGTTCGAGACGAGACCGACGTCCGGCCCAGCCGGGCGAGACGTAGGCGGCGACCGAGACGTTACCTTTCCATGGCGGAGCGCCGAAGCACAAACCACCGTGAGCGATGGAAGCCGAGAAGCAGAAGAAGGCCCCAGGCCCAGCAAACAGCACGAGGCACAGACGAGGGCTAGCAGAGAAGAAGGCGACGCCAGAAGCAGAGACGAGAGGCTAGGCGAAGAGAGGCCGGTCGAACCGTACACAGTCTACGAAGGGTCAGAGGCTCAGGTAAACGCGTGCGTACGCTAACAGCGAAGTAGACAACTGGCTAAAGGAGACACCACCGGGCACGTGACCGGATGGGTAGGGGAGGCTACTCTCGTCCCTGTTAGGGATCCCCGAGAGCCTCGTGGGGGGACCCTTTGGGTCTTAGGCTAAAATTGGTAAGCAAGTAGACTATTTCCAGACAGTCATGTCATCGGTAATGTGTTTTGAGGAAACAAACAAAACACTATACTATAAATTATGTGCTTCAAATGTACAGAACAGATAGACTCACTGGGAATAACACGACATGTTCTTACATCCCCGCCACCATGTATGGAATTGGAAAGAGCCAAGGGCAGCACTGATACTTAACCCATTATGTCTTGAGGCGGATTTTGTGAAATTTGCTTATTGTCCTATGAAGGCTACATTATTGACTAGGTGATAGATCAACTGTTTTACTTTACCTCAGGCGCCAAGCTATTCTGGCACCACCCTTGAACTATCAGTCAAATTTATTTCAAACAATGTGTGTATCAGGACGAAAAGGGCTAAATTACAGACAGCAGGTGCATCACCAAATTTCCATCATTTTCAAACCAGATGCAACTTTCTTATGCACAGTTCCAAGGCTGCCAATAGTGACAACTAAAAGTGACCTCAAATTACAGTGAAGCCTGTCTAGATGTACCTTGAGAAAGGGACTAGCGAAAGACTGTCTGATCTCCTCCGCCACCTTGTTGGACCATCTTGTCCTGGTGTTCTGTGACAAAACAACATACGTTCGCACAACAAAATAAAAAATGCAAAACAAAGTATCCGATGCATGAGTGACAGCCTGAACAATTAAAATGAATGAAAATTTACAAATGTATTAACCCTTTTAGCCCCAAGGTCCCATTTCTCAAATTTTGGAGGTGTTGCTAACGACTATGTACTGGTTGCAGGAGATGGCTTGACCATGACAATTCAAGGGTAGTGCCAGATTAGCTTGGTGCCTTCAGGTGCCAAGCTAATCTGGCACTACCCTTGAATTATCATGGTCAAGCCATCTCCTGCTGTAGGGATCCGGGGCTAAAAGAGATAATTTATTCTCAACACCAAGTTATAACACAATAGATCATCATCATCATCATCATCAGTCCCTTGCCCGAACTGGGCGTTGGGGGGACTGAAAGGCAGCAGCAACAGACAGTGCTCTCCACTGAGTTCTATTTTGGGCGGTGGCAAGCAAGTCTGGCATCTCGAGTTCGGTCCATTCTTTTATGTTTGCGACCCAACTCTTTCTCTGACGACCTCGCCGACGACTTCCTTCGAGAGTGCCTTGGAGGATAGTCTTGGACAAGGTGTTGTGTCGGGTCACGTGGCCAAACCAAGCAAGCTTGCGCCGTTTCACGGTTGCCAGAAGGGGTTCATGTGGGCCCACCAGGGAAGTGACGATGCTCCGTACATATTCGTTGGTCTTGTGCTCGCGGTACGAGATGCGGAGCAACTTCCTCAGGCACTTGTTCTCAAAGGCCTGGATTTTCTTTTCTGAGTCTGCAAGCAGTGTCCAAGTCTCACAGCCGTAGAGTAGAATAGACACTACGAGGGACTTGTAAAGCCTGTACTTGATGGTGAAGCTGATGGAGTTACTTCGCCATATCCTGTCCAGCCTGGCCATTGCGGATGTTGCTGTACCTATCCTGATACGGATCTCTGCTACGCAACTACTGTCTTTGGACAGGGTGGCTCCCAAGTACTTGAAGCTATTGACCTCTTCTAGCTTCTGGCCGTTCATGTGAATGTTGCTGCTGCTGTCGCTTGTGGTGTTGATCATCACGTTGCTTTTATCCGTACTGATCTCCATGCCATAAGACCCTGCGCTACTTGAAAGTTTGTCTGTCAGGTTTTGGAGCTCACTATTGCTGCCTGCCATGAGGTCAATATCGTCTGCGAATCGAAGATTGCACAGGGATCTGCCACCAATAGAGATTGAAGTATGGTGGTCGTGGAGGGTTTCCTGCATGATCTTCTCCAGGAATATGTTGAAAAGGACAGGAGAGAGCAGGCATCCTTGACGGACACCGATCGTCGTCCTGAAGAACTCGCCTGACTGATTGTTAAGTAGAACCGCGCTGCAGGCGTTCTTGTAAAGCGCTTCTATCATTTGGATCAGTCCCTCCTCTATGTTGAACGATCTCATGACTTGCCAGAGTCCGTCGTGCCAGACGCGATCAAATGCTTTCCTGAAATCAATGAAGTTGTGGTAGAGTTCGCGCTGATGCTGCAGATGTTTCTCGATCAGGACGCGGCAGTTGAAAATCTGCTCTACAGTGCTTCTTCCAACTCTGAAGCCAGCCTGTTCTTCTGCCAGCAGTTCCTCGGCAAAAGTTTTGAGGCGGTTGAGAATGATTCTAAGCATTACTTTGCTAGGGTGACTTATCAGACTGATAGTTCTGTAGTTCTGGCACTGTTTCAGGTTTCCTTTCTTGGGGAGCGGGATCACTAGAGACTGTGTCCATTCTACTGGCCATTTCTTTTGCTCCCAGATCTTTTGACAGAGTGTAGTGAGGACCTTCGTTGTTACTTCTCCTCCATGTTTCAACAGTTCAGCAGGTATGTTGTCTACATAATAATAATAATAATACCGTTATTATATAGGCGCTTTTTCTCAATTTTGGGGAAATCGACTCAAAGCGCCGCGCCTGAAACCCAACACACACACTCACGAAACAAACGCGGATTTACGCCATTTAAGACAAACACAGTACAAGACAAACGAAGGGCCAGTCAGCTACTGAAGTTACAGAGATTTTTTTATCGCTTGTATTTGAAATTTTGTAAAGTGGCCTGAGACCGGTACCAAAGTGTGGGGGGTGGAAGAACCGGAGTACCCGGAGAAAGAACCCCCGACGGTCCGCCCGAATTAACGGTGACACTTACCAGAGGAGAAAAGTCCAACGCCGGAACCCGGTATCGAACCGCTCACCTTTGGAATTGGTGGCAGGCGCCTTAACCACTGCGCCCACGGACTACACCTGGAGACTTTCCTCCCTTCAGGCCGCGTACGGCTGCTTCCACCTCTTCAGCTAACACTGGCAGGTCTTCAGCCTTCCTGGCCCCAGCCTGGTTGTTTTGGAGGATGCTGGTGTCTGGCTCAGCCTTGTAGTTATACAAGTCTCGGCAGTACTCAGTCCATCTGTTTAGTACAGCAGTGTTTTCCGTAAGGAGTTGGCCGCTGCTGTCTTCGATGACTGTGGCTGTTCGCTGTTGAGTCTTGGTGAGGGTCCTTAGCGTTTCATAAGCCTTCTTGCTGTTGCCGTTTGCCATGCCCTCTTCCACGCTACAACACTGGTCTTCAATCCAATCTTCTTTGGCTTCTTTCATCCTCTTCCTGATCTTCTTGTTGACAAGTCTGTACTTGTTTGCTGATGTGAGGTCTTGGCCTCTCTTTTTCTTCCAGGCTCTCCTCTCATCACAGAGATCGAGGATGTCATCGGTGACCCAGGGCTGTTTGCGCTTCCTCTGCTTCCCCAGCACTTCTTCTGCTGTAGAAAGTAACACCTCTTTTATATTTCCAGCAAGGGTGTCTACGTCCCAGTCCAAAGTAGCCAAGGCTGCAAATCTGCCTCCCACCTGGGCTTGGAAGAGCTTTTCTACTTCCGGGTCTTTTAGCTTCTCGAGGTCGAATCTGATGCGAGGGCTCTTGCTATCTCGTTTCAATGCCAGCTTCAACTTGAGGCTAGTAAGGACGAGGTTGTGGTCGCTGCCAATATCAGCGCCAGGAAAGGACCTCGTTTGTGCTTTGTTAACGCTGGATTTGAATCGTCGAGGCAGCAAGATGAAGTCAATCTGGTTATGGATCAGGCCTCCTGGCGATTGCCATGTCACTGTTCTTGACTTCTTGTGTGGATGGAGGGTATTAGCAACGGTGAGACGGTGACTCTGTGCGAACTCTAAAAGTCGCAGGCCTCTGTCGTTTGTTTCTCCAAGGCCAAACTTGCCAGCTGTTCCTGCCCATTGTTGGTAGGCGTCAGGGCCGATCTTTGCATTCCAGTCACCGAGGACAGTCAGAATGTCTTTCTTAGGTGTTTTCTTGATGATGTTGTCCAGTTGTTCGTAAAATTCAATAGATCAATGACGCCACAAATGCTGTTTTCAATACTCTACTGTGGCCAAACTGATGCTCTGATTGCGAAACTTCTTCCTGCTAACTGATTCTGTTGTGTCAGACTACAAAGTAAGCTTCTATGTTGTGTTGACTCCAGGTGCCCTTAATAAAAGAGTACTTACACTGAAACTTATAATAAAGCATACCAAATCCCCTAAATGAGGGAACATCAAGTGCCTGTTAACCACTTTGTGCGTGCGAGCGACCAGTGCATGCATAAGGGGTTAACCCATTCAGCTGCAATACTACAGCAGGAGCTGGACTGACAAGGTTAATTCAAGGATAGTGCCAGATTAGCTTGGCGCCTAACGGCGCCAAGCTAATCTGACACTACCCTTGAATTATAATGGTCAATCAATCTCCTGCAACTGCTACATAGTCATTAGGTGACATCTGCAATATTTGGGAAATATGGTCATGGGGTAAAAAGGTTAACATGAGGGGATCAATAGCAATATATAGAGTACCTTTTATTATCAAACGCGTGTTTATGACGGTTTACAGTACTGGTGGCTGCATGTCCAAGGGGGTCGAGTTTTTGACATCAGGAATATGAGTTTACCTGTCTGCTTGATGCTAACGCTGAAAGACATGGAGACTCCAGCAAGGTGATGTCAGAAGACGAGGTCCTGAACAGGGAACTGGAGGTAACCGTCGCGACAGACTCTGCATACGGGCAAGAAAAGCATGTGCAAAACGACCAGCAAAAGGAAGACATGAAGAGATGTGTAAGAAACATACAAATGTACATACAGACAATGATCATCATCTGCACCTAACATGGCAGACATCCCTTACTAATCAAATGATCTCCAAATCAGCAGTTGTAAAAATAAACGGAATTCAAACATTTAGTGGATTCAGCCGCCTACTGCATCCACAAGAATCGGCTGAAGGCATGTGAAGTTATGCAGGGCATGGCTTCATCACCAGCATGGGATTTTTTTTTGTTTTTTTTAGCCAATTGACTCTGCAGGCAATGAAGTCAATACACATCCTTTCAACATGTAGACATGCTCCATACCCAACCGACTCCCCTCCCCCTGGCTCACTGATGACATAGCTGAGGCCAAGCGCGAGCGCCGACAAGCGGAACGCCTCTGGCGCTCATCTGACCTCACCGTTCACAGACAGATCTTCCAAACAACCAGATCCAAAGTCTGCAAAATGATCTCCGAATCTAAACGCAAACACCTTCAAAACCAAATCCTGGAATCCACCTCTTCCAAAACCCTCTACGCCACCATGAACACACTCCTAGGCACTTCTAAAGACTCTCCTCTCCCCAACACACACAGCAAAGAAGAACTCCCGTCTGCTTTCTCTACCTATTTTTCGGACAAAATCCAAAATCTGCGCGACACACTCGACACCCTGCCTCCTCAGCCTTGCCCTCCCGACCCCACCTTTTCCGGCACTCCCCTCTCGTCCTTCCGCACCGTCTCTCAGGATGAAGTCCTCAAGACCATAAAATCCATGCCCTTCAAAACCTGCGAACTTGACCCCCTCCCAGCTTCTCTCTACCGTGACGGCCTTCCAAAACTTCTACCCTTCATTACCGACATCATCAACGCATCTCTAGAAAACGGCTCCGTCCCCGATATCTTCAAGTCCGCCATCGTCCGTCCTCTCCTCAAAAAACACAACCTCGACCCAAACGAACTCAAGAACTATCGCCCAGTCTCCAATCTCTCTTTCCTGTCCAAGCTTCTTGAAAAGGTTGTTCTCAACCAGCTCAACCTCCATCTCACCGACAACAACCTCCTCAGTCCATTCCAGTCTGCCTATCGCAAACATCACAGCACTGAAACAGCCCTTCTACATATCTTAAACGAGCTGCTTCTCTCCACTGACTCTGGCAACATCTCGCTTCTTACACTACTCGATCTCTCTGCCGCCTTTGACACTATAGACCACTCTATCCTCCTCCACCGACTCCACCACTCCTTCGGCATCACTGACTCTGCTCACTCCTGGTTTCTCTCCTACCTCTCTGACAGACAGCAGTCCGTCACCATCAACGGCGTCTCTTCCAACCCGGTAACGCTCTCCTGCGGAGTTCCACAGGGATCCGTCCTGGGCCCGGTCCTTTTCACACTCTACACCTCTCCTCTGTCCAACATCATCCAGTCTCACCGCATACACCACCACCTCTACGCTGACGACTCACAACTGCAAGACAAAGACAAACTCGACAACACTCAGTCACTACTGACTCGCACGGCTGACTGCTACAAAGACGTGAAAAACTGGATGACAGCAAACAAGCTGAAACTGAACGACGACAAAACGGAAGCCATGCTGGTGGGCACTCGCCAAAAACTCTCCCAGCTCCCTCCCTCTCTCCACCTTCAACTCGATAGCACCCCCATCTCCCTCTCTGACTCGGCCAAGAACCTCGGCGTCATCCTCGATTCCTCTCTGTCCATGACCAACTTCGTCTCCGCCACGACCCAGGCATGCTATTTCCACCTTCGCCGCATCAGTCAGATCAGAAAATACCTCACTACCGAAGCTGCCACCAAACTTGCTGTCTCTCTCATCTTATCTCGCATTGACTATTGCAACTCTCTCCTTTCCGGTCTCCCTCACTCCACCATCTTCACTCTCCAACGCGTCCAGAACAATGCTGCCCGCCTCGTCCTCAGAAAGAAAAAATCCGACCACATCACACCCCTGCTCAAACTCCTTCACTGGCTCCCCATCCCCCAACGCATCCAATACAAAGTTCTGTCTCTCTGCTACAAATCCCTGAACAACTGCGCTCCTGCCTATCTCTCCAACTTACTTCACCCCTACACACATTCCCGCTCCCTCCGCTCTGCCTCCGACCCTCTCCGCCTCCACATCCCTCGCACCAAACTTAACACTTTCGGTCCCCGCTCCTTCTCCATCTACGGTCCATCCATCTGGAACACTCTCCCACTCTCTCTCCGTCAGAAACACTCTCTCTCCTCCTTCCAGTCCGCCCTCAAAACTCACCTCTTTCAACAGTTTTAGCACTATATCACCGCACTCCCCACCCCAAGCTGACCGTCGTAATGTATTTCACTGTTTGTGGTACGTGAGTCATTGTCTAAAGCGTGCGCATGCGTGCGCGAGTTGTGAGTGTGCGCTTAGAGTTATAATTATTATAAGATAAGCGCATTATAAATACCGTAATTATTATTATTATTATTACAAGGGGCAAAACATAAACATACCTGGTTCAGTGGAAAAGTCTTGCTGATGTGAAAGGTCGTGGGGGCAGGCCAGTAAGGGCTCAGTGTGATAGCGAGGGTGTTGTGCGGCCGATGGCTCCATACTTCTCTTCTGCTCGACCTGAAACAGTCATAGATGTAAATGGAGCCTCTCCTTTCCAGCAAGAGGCATAGATTTTCATGAGCCCATGTAGGGGCTGATGAGAACCTATGCCTGTTGCAGATGGTGCTAAATCTATGCCTCTTGCAGAGGGCACTAAACCAGTTATGTCTTCTCTGTTTGCCTGAAACAGTCATAGATGTAAATGAGGCTATTCCTTTCCAGCAAAAGGCATCGATTCTCATGAGCCCCTGCTGGTGCTGGCTCATGAGAATTTATGCCAATTGCAGATTGAACTCAGTCCACTCTGTAACCCTCTACTCCAAATTATAAGTTGGCAAAGGCAAAATACAGTTAGGTTGGCATTTTCCAAGACTTTCTGTGACTTCTCTTGCCATCTAGACATAACATTTCTTCTTTTCCTATCTGAACAAGAAACGATTATAAATGTACAGAGATCGCTGTATAGAAAACTGTTATGCACAGATTTCCATCATTGCATCTGCCGACTTTCACCCACGCAAATTTAATAAACATACACTGTTCAGCTCATACCTGTATTTAAATTCAAAAGACACCAGGAAAAAGGAAAGCATACCTGAACAAGGGGCGTTTCTCGTGCAGCCATGATGACGCTGTGAATTTCATACTGATACTGGCGAATAATCGGTGGGATGGGGTTGCAGCATGCCAACACTCCCTGGCGTTCACGTGGCAAGATCTCTGCCATTTGCAGTAGCATGTGGTTCGGCAACACATACCTGCACACAGAAACCAAACAAAAACAGTAACTATTAAAGTACCATTACGCGTAAATCTGAAGACACATTTCAACACCATTTGTGTCCCTTATGCCTTATCGACACACCTAATGAACTCTAATGGCAGTTTGGACATGTAGCAAACACACATGTATAATAGCATCTATTTATTCTGTTAGCGTGTCAGTCTATTTTTAGTTGTTTCTCTTTCTGATACAGTTGTAATTATAGAACTGAGTGGAGTCGTCGTCAGATTATTTGATATAAAGACGACGTATGCTGAACTGGATTTTCCTATGTCTAAATGAATGATAACTAGACATGTGCGAGGCGTTTCGTAACCACCTGTTACAAAAGTGTATATTTGAACAGTCACGGCGGAAGTGGGCCTTCAAATGTTTGCTCCACTTTCCAGCCAGATGCTAGAGATGATATCTGTAACCATCACAGAGAGGAATGGAGGGAGCTGGTTGCCAAGTCATCAGTGGTGCCCTAAAGGTCGGCAAGACTACGGGATATAGATAGATAGATAGAAACATCACAGATTCATTATCGATTAACTCTGTCTGCCCGAGGTATACAAACATGAATGAGGTTAACAAGAGGCATAGATCCTCATGAGCCCCCGCAAATGCGGGGGCTCATGAGGATCTATGCCTCTTACACTGAAAGTGCCGATGACAATAAAACCGGGATTCATAATAGCATAGCCAAAACCGCTTACAGGTCTCACCTTGTTACTCTGCAGCAGGCAAGCAACACCAATGTCAGCCCATTGACATTTAACTTACAGGAGAAGCAACCAGACCCACTTCTGCAATTCTGATATGGTCTCATAACCTCTTAGGTGACTATTTATATGTGATCCACAGTTCATTCCGCGACTGTTGTGCTCTAACACATGTCACAGCTCTGTTTGTTGTGTGGTGTGAACTCTGGATAAACTCTGTTGTGCAAAGCAGCCACTAGTACAGTTCACAATCCTACTGGCTGCATGTGCACAGGGCTAACTTTTTTTTTTTTTTAACCCATATCATACTGATGCTAAAAGCTTCAAATTTGTACACTGCCATATGCAAGCTACATTATAGTACTTACAGATAAGGATATAGACCAATGGCTTTAGTTCAAGGGTAGTGCCAGAATAGCTTGGCGCCTCTAGGCGCCAAGCTATTCTGGCACTAACCTTGAACTATTTTAGCCAAACTTATTTCACACACTGGTGTATTCTGAATGATAAGGGTTAACACCCCATCTCACCTTCAACTCGCATTCAAAATCATTTCTGTTCAATGTCGTGAAATGGCATTAGTCACCTGCTCTGCAGTGAACCCTAAAAACAGACTAACGCTTCTGACCACTCACTGTGTGCTTTCATCCTCTGCCCGAGCCATGCTGTCTCTCCAAGCGTAGAGGTTTTTGAGGGCTGTAAACTGCTGCGAGTTGAAAGCCTTCTTACTCTTGAGGTACAGGTCCAGGTGGCTATCCTCCATCAGCAGAGTTTTCTTGTACACCTAAGAAAAATTAATAACATTAACAAAATATATTTAAAAGAATCATTTAGGTGTCTCCATACATGATTATGTATGTGAACCCTTTGGATGTCAGTAGTGCTTTTTGTCAAGGCGATTCCGCAGGGTTTATTTTTCTAAAAATAGGCTATCGGCCAATTGGCCCACTCAGTCAAAATTTAATGGGGCAAATCAATGAGCAGTGGGTCAATCATTCATTGCCAAGGTGATGGCCAGGTCGGCTTATAGAACGATGGTTTCATTGGTCAAATAGTTAATGAGTGAACCAATTGCAGGCTAGAATCTATGTTGAGTAGCGTGATGACCCCTGGCACATTCCTACAGCGATCACAGCAAACAGCACCAATCGAATTGTCAGGGTACCTTTATTGCTTCAAAAACATTACAGATGACATTACTGTCAGGAAGGGTCTACTGGCTCACGCAATTTTAGCCTAGGGACCCGTTGTGCTCCCACACAACCCGGGAGGCACTCAGGGATCCCAAAAACAGGGTCATGAGTAGTCTCCCGTGCCCATCCGGTCCCGTACCGCATGGCGTGACCAACCAGTCATTCTACTTAGCTCACAGCGTTAAGACGTGTTTCGAGCCTACGGGACTTCTCTAAATTTGGAGCGACTGGTTTCTTCGCCCGGTCACCTTGGACTTCATTCTTGGACTCGGACTTAGCCTTTAACGTATGCTTAGTTTCCCAGAGACTTTTTCCTTTGTGGTGCTTCCCTTCTGGAAGAAACGTGTGACTGTGCTGGATGGCGTTTCGTGTTCCTGGGAATCTTCGGGTCCCGACCGTTTCCCGCGGTTTGTTGGTGGAGTGTGTTTCCCCCCTGCCCCCGCTGAGAAAATGGAAAGGTAAAGTCTTTGCCTGCATCCTGCCCGGGGGTCGGGCGTCGGCTTCGACCCTGGAATTTATTTTTGCTTCCTTCGTTTCGCTCGCCACTCGTCGCGTTTCGCTCATATTCATGTGCGGGGCCACGTGGTTCCCGCGCCCAGTCGCTTCACACGTCTGATGTGTGTTGCAGCTACCAGGTTCGTACCTGCGTTCAGTGCAGCGACTTTCAATGGCCAAGCGATCGACACCCAGTGTGCCTCCCTTGTTCTGGCTGCGACTCCGACCACGCTTGCGATGTCTGCGCCTTTTGGCCGGAAGAGTTATGGTCACAGCTGTGGAGTTTTTATCGGCGAGAGCGTCCGACACGGACTCGGGATTGACCGCCTACCATGGCGCCCCCCTCCTCACGGCGAGTAGTGACCGACCGCACCCGCTCTGACTTGGGGAAACGTGTTGCACATGACCACCTTCGTGCTAGGACTGTCTCCGCTTCAGTGACCGCACAGAGAGTGCCCCCTGACTCCCGCGGGGAGTCCCCCAGCCGGCAGCGTGTCCCCCTCCATGAGGCTCGGCCGCAGAGACTTTCAAGCAAGTCCGTTGACTCCTACGCCGTCACATTGCCGGCAGCGTGCCCCCCTCCTTAAGGCTTGGCCGCTACCATCTTCGTGTCACACCACTCTCCTTCTTCTAGTGGTTCCGACGTTCCTCCCCCTACTAAGCCCGCCTCTGATGAGGCTTCAAGCTGGCAGCGTGCCCCCCTCCATGAGGCTCGGCCGCAGCGACCTTCTATTAAGTCCGCTGACTCCCACGTTGAGTCAACTGGCCGGCAGCGTGCCCCCCTCCTTGAGGCTCGGCCGCAGCGACCTTTGGCGCCCACTCGGAGACTTACGCCCACTTCCTCCTTACCGCTCGATTCCAGGACCTACCAGCGGCTTCGTTCACCAGATGGCTTCCCCTCGACGACCATTGCACCGCACCATGATGACAGACGCAGTCCTCGGCCCGCCTTTCCCTCGTCGCGCCCCACTTCTTCTTGCGCCTCCGGGCCGCTTTCCCCAGTCTTCTCACCTCGGCGTTCGTCCCCGCAGCGGGTTCGACGTTTGTCTTCCTCTTCCGCCCGCTTGCTGCGCCGGTCCCGCTCTCCGTCTCATTGCAGTCGCTCCTCTCGGGTTAGGCTTCCGCCTCGCTCCTGTGCCCCCTCGCTCCGTCGCCACCGGCGCTCTTCGCCCCCAGCTTCATTCCGTCTGCGCCCTTCGAGCCCCCGTGTTTCCCGGCCCCCTTTCTCCCACAGGTCCTTACGTCATGCCCCTCCTTCCGAGTCTCCCTCCCCTGTAGTTTCCCCGTGCCCTGCTCACCGGTCTTCGCACCGCCCTGTTGACGACGAGACCATCAGCCTGCTCCCGGAGGACTCGGCGCTTCTCGGCCCTCTTAGTCGATCGCCCTCCCCTTCGGACGACCCCGCGTCTCCTGCAGCCACCTCGGCACCCCGCGCGAAAACTCTTCGCTCGCTGGACGAAGCGGCGCGTCTCATCGTGGCCCGTCTTCCCCTGGAAACCTGCCCCCTTCTCCGCCGCTCAAGAGGAAAGCTTCAGCTTTCGTCGATGCTGGCCGCCAGGTTAAGAGATTTAAGTCACTCCCCCCAGCCTCCGAGTTTTTGAGACCTTCTGGATGCCTTCTCTACCCACCTTCAGCGGGACACGACCAGTAGCGACGTCTTCCTCTCCGACCGTAGGTGGCCTGCCGGACTCGACATCGCCTTCCGACAGGAATGGTACACCGGGCATTCACAGTCCTTCTCCTGTCCCCTTCCCCCGGCCTTGGTTCAAGCGAGCAGCTCTACGTTCCTGAAGCGCGGTATTCCCCGCGGTTTGCACAAGACAGCGTCCCTGGTATGGATTTCCCCGGCCTGCTTGGGTTTCCTGGAGCTCCTGACCCAAGCCCTCATCCGCCGAGTCGAGGAGGCCTGGCACCCTTCCTTCTCGCCTCTGTTGGAGGACCTTCTGGCCCTTTCTGTAGCACCTAACCAGGCGGCTTACCACTCCTCGGTCAACTCCATGATGGCGGCGGCCGCCAATTGTGACTTATTGCGACGCGAGCTAGTGCTCCAAGCCTGCCGCGGACTACCGCCCGATGTCCAGACTCAACTTCGTCGCGCTCCCCTCGGCGGTCCTCTCCTCTTCGGCTCCACCTGGCAGTCAGTTTGATACGCTAATAAGGATCGGTGGTCCAGCGCCTCCGCCCCCTCGCGCTTTCAGGCAGCCCGCAAGGCCGTGGGTCGCGCTCTGCGGTTCTCCAGACCCTCCGCTTCAGCCCCCGCTGCTCGCCCCCGTCAGACCCATCAAGTGCCTGCCTTCTGCCGCCCCCACTCTGGCCGCAACCCTGTCCCTGCTTGGCCCAAGCCTGCCCACAGCCCTGGGCACGGGAGGGCCCCCTGACTTTCTCCAGCCTCAGCCCCCGTTGACCGTCCCAGGGTCCCTGGTCGCCAGGAGGCTAGCCCTCTACAGCGAAGTGTGGCGTTCGCTGTTTCCAGATGACCCCTGGGTCCTCTCCACCATTTCCGAAGGCCTGCAGATTTCCTTTCGGTCTCCACCTCCACTCCGACACTCCCCCTTGTGGACCAAGATGCCGTCCGATCAGCTCCGAGCCGATGCCCTTCGCGCTGAGGTGGCTGCTCTCCTGCGTAAGGACGCCATAGAGGTAGTCTTGCGACACAACTCCCCAGCCTTCTACAGCCTCCTCTTCGTGGTGCCCAAACTGGGCGGCAAGTGGCGTCCGGTCATCGATCTCTCGGCACTGAACAGTTACATCACAGCCCCATCCTTTCGGATGGAGACAGCCAGGGCCCTGCGGGCATCCGTGCAACCCTTCGACTTCGCCGTCAGTCTGGACCTGGCCGATGCGTACCTCCATGTTCCCATGCACCCAGCCTCCTGACGGTACCTACGCTTCGCCGTCGACAGGACCCTTTACCAGTTTCGGGCACAACCGTTCGGACTCAACCTCAGCCCCTGGCTCTTCACCCGCATCGTCGATGCTGTGGTTGCCAAGGCCAGACAGTCGTCTTCCAGTCCGATTTCGAACTACCTGGACGTCCTCCTTCTGAGGAACCAGTCGGAGACCTCCCTTTTGACGGACAGAGATGCGCTGTTCCAGTTGTTGTCACGATTGGGATTCCTGGTCAACGAGGCCAAGTCGGACCTCGCTCCGTTGCGTCGGTATATACACCTTGGCATAGAATTCGCAACTGACCTCAACAGAGTGAGTCTTCCGGGACCTCGGATCCAGAAGTTAGTGCCCTAGCCAGCCTGGTAGCTCAGGAGAAAGAAGTCCCCACCAGAGTCTGGCTTCAGCTTCTGGGCTTGATGGCTGCAGCGGCGGACCTACTTCCCCTCGGTCGTCTTTACTCCCAACCGCTACAGCTGCACCTCCTTCTCCATTGGCGTCCGTCCTCCAGCGACCTTGCCGCCCTGGTTCCGGTGACTCAGATCCTTCGTCCCCATCTGCGGCGCTGGACGGACATTTCGTGGCTCGCTTCGGGAGTTCCCCTCGCCTTGCCGCCTCCTCAGCTCTCGCTATGCGTGGATGCCAGTCTCTCTGGGTGGGGTGCTCAGCTCCTACTGAGTTTCCTCGCGACATCCGGCCGCTGGCCTCCAGACCTGACGGGCAAACACATCAACAGAACTGGAAGCGTTTTGGCGGGCCCTAAGCATGTGGGAGATGCAGCTCCATCACCAGACGCTACTTATCCTGTCCGACAACGCCACAGTGGTTTCCTATATCCAGAAGCAGGACGGTATGCGCTCCCCCGACCTGTGCATTCTTCTCTACCGCCTGATGTGCTGATGTGACGACCGCGGCATCTCTTTACGAGCACGACACATTCCAGGACACCTGAACGTTTTGGCCGATTCCCTCTCAAGACGCAGCCAGTTACTTCACACGGAATGGACGCTACGACTGGACATCTTTCGGATGATCTGCGCTCAATGGGAGACACTGATGATCGACCTCTTCGTGACAAGGTGGAACCACCAGCTTCCCCTCTTCGTCTCCCCGATCCCAGACCCCTAGTCTGGGCAGTCGACGCGCTCTCCATTCCGTGGGACGGACTCGTCGCTTACGCCTATCCCCCGACGGTTCTCGTCCCCAAAGTCCTGCTCAAGCTTAGAGGATGCACGGTGGTTTTGCTGCTGGTAGCCCCGTTCTCCTCACCTGGAACAGATCTTGGACCACCGACCTTCTCAGTCTCGCCACGGACCCCCCTCTGCTGCTGCCCACCCCGAGTACGATGCTCAAGCAACCGCGCCAGCCGCTGTTCCACCCGTGCCCGGAACGGCTTCTCCTTCACGCCTGGAGATTGTGCGGCAAGCCCTCGCCACAAGAGGCTTCTCGAGTGCAGCAATGGAAGCAATTGTTACAGCCCGCAGACCCTCGACCAGACGCGTCTACGAGGGAAAGTGGCGAGGACTACGGTCCTGGTGCGCTGACCAGCAACTGTCCACCACCGAACTGACTACTCCCCAGCTCGCTGACTTCTTCCTCTGGCTCTTTGGCGACCAAGGCTTGGCTCCCATCACGATCAGATGATACCTGTCCATGATTGCGGACACTTACAGACATCTCGGCCGCCCGAACCCCGGCGATTGCAAAGACCTCGCCGACCTCATGATGCACTTTGACCTGCAGCGTCCAGTTTCCCGATCCCTGATTCCACGCTGGGACCTACCCTAGGTGCTGACCTGGCTTAATTCCGACAGGTTTGAACCGTTGTCCTTGGCCTGGTTCGCAGATGTGACACAGAAGACCTGCTTCCTGTTGGCCCTCGCCACGGCGGCACGCGTAAGCGAGCTACACGCGCTTTCAACACACCCTGCCTGCCTGCAGTTCCAGACGGACGGCTCCGTGCAGTTACTCACCGACCCTTCCTTGCCAAGAATCGGTCCCCAGGTCATCACCATTCGGCCGCTGAAAGGAGTTAATTTTCCTTGGGAGACCAGGCAGCAAGATCCAGTGATCTTCGCCGATCCAAGCCCATCCGGAGAGAACGGTCTCGCCTCTTTCTGCCACTGACTACAGGCAGAGCTGATATTACTGCCCAGACGTTATCTTCCTGGCTGTGCTGGGTTATACGGTCTGCATACCAGGACCTCTCCCTGCAGGGAGCTAAGAGGCTTTGGATCCGCGCACACGAGGTTCGAGCCATGGCTATGAGCGTCGCGTTCGACCGCAACTGTGCTGTCAAAGACATCGTGACCGCAGTAGGCTGGAGGGCAGAGTCAACCTTCGCCCGCTTCTACCTCTGGGATCTGGTAGGCCAGCGAGACAACCTCGCACTTGTGGGGGACATCGCCTTGGCGCAACACTCCCTCCCGGTGCCACCATAGGTACTACTTAACTAAAATTGTCGGGAGTTTGTGATCAGGACCGCGGGTGTGCCCAAGTCCCTCCAGCGGTGTTCTTCTGCTGTTTAGCGGCACCCTCCTCCTTTTCGCAATTCTTCCCGACAGTAATGTCATCGGTAATGTTTTTGAAGAAATAAATGAATTTTTCTCTAAAATGTATTTTTTCGAAAAATACTTACCGATGACATTACTTGGACGACCCTCCCACCTGCCCCGCTTGCTGTTGCTAAGCTAAGTATCATGACTGGTTGGTCACGCCACGTGGTACGGGACTGGATGGGCACGGGAGACTACTCATGACCCTGTTTTTGGGATCCCTGAGTGCCTCCTGGGTTGTTTGGGAGCACAACGGGTCCCTAGGCTAAAATTGCGTGAGCTAGTAGATCCTTCCTGACAGTAATGTCATCGGTAAGTATTTTTCGAAAAAAATACATTTTAGAGAAAAATTCATTTTTCAGTTTCAGTCTAAGCCGGATGTGGTTAGCTGGTTTGTTTAGAGCATTGATTATAGAGCTGAGCAAGAAATAAACACACGGCTGGTGCGTGCATGTAAAAATGATGCGCCCGATGTCGCGCACCCTGGAAAAGCAATGGGCCAACATGAGGATCAATGTGTCAATTAGTGTGGGGCATGTTCCAAAAATAAACCCCGATTCCTGCAGGAAAGTGCCACCAAAAATGCATTTTTCTTTAAAAGGTATTTTTTCGAAAAATACTTACCGATGACATGACCTTATGGGAGATGTCTACTACTTACGCAATTCTAGCCTAAGAGCTCGTTGTGTTACCACACAACCCGGGAGGCACTCGGGGAACCCCGAGGGGGCCGAGAGTTATCTCCCGATACTTCCCATCTGGGACAGAGTACCCATAGTCCTTCAGTCAGGATACTTAGCTTACCAGCGGCAAGCGGGGCAGGTGGGAGGGTCGTCCGAGTCATGTCATCGGTAAGTATTTTTCGAAAAAATACCTTTTAAAGAAAAATGCATTTGTTTCTTCAAAAACATTACCGATGACATGACCTTATGGGAGAATGGCGAAGAGGAGGAGGGTGCCGCGCTCTAGCACACCTAAGGCCCCAAGGGCCGTCCTCCCAACCGCAAACTCCCGACAACTCTAGGTAGGTATAAGCGACGGCGCTGAAGCGCCAGGAGGGAGGAGAGCCCCCCCGGGATGTCCCCCACCAGAGCGAGTAACCTCGCTAGGCTGACAGAACTCTGCGATCGAGAGCACCTGCGCGCCAGCCCTCCAATAGCCACAAAGAGGCCAGCCCAGTTCCTGGCGGCTGTGGCGTACGTGGCCCTGCACGTAGCTAATTGGACGTAATTAGCCTCTAAGCTCCCTGAGGAAGGGATCCTGGAATTCGGATCGTATGGCAGAGCGTAGACAGGAAGGTCGACTGCCCTGTAGCTTCAGAGCTGCCAGGCATGGCCAGGAAGCGTGCGCGTCCGCCCGTACGGCTATGTCGTCGTAGGTATACGTGAGGCAGGCTCAGGCTATCCTGCCTAGTCTCCTGGGGATAAGTCTACCAGCTGGGGTCAGCAGGGTCGGTGGGGGAGAGGTGACGGACGCTGTCCAAGAGCACAATGCCTCGCCAACTTCCTCGTAGAGGCGTCAAGTTGGGGAAGCGGGCCATAGCGAGGCTTCGACTGCTGCCCATGCGAAGACTCCAGCGTTGAGGGTCTGTCGCAACCGCCAAGGCTCAGGGGTAGGCGCTCCAGCAAGGCGGAACAGAGACCATCGCGGCTGCATGAGGACCTAATAGAATGCGGGAAGCAGTAGCGGGGGGTCCGCGGCGAGAGAGAGGTTCAGGACCGGTACCAGGGAAAGGGGTGACCCACAGGACGAGAGGAGGATCCTTCCCAGGCCAGGTCAGAGCGTTGGCAACTCGTCCTGGAGGGCTATACCCCACGAAGGCGCGGGGAAAGCCAGAGATCCCACCTTGCGGCGAACAGGTCCACTAAGCCATCTCGCCAGCGCGCCGATCCTCCGAAGGTATCCTGGTGCATTCGGAGTGAAGCAACTGGTTCCATCGGGGAAAAGGCTGGCTCAGACCTCCCACGAGCAGACCTCCTAGTCCGTGTCAGATCCAAGCCGTTCACGCTCTTGTCCGCGAGGTCCGGAGGCTAGGCTGGACCTCGAGAAGAACCACGGAAGTATGGGGCATAGCTACAGCAGCCGGGCTGCGAGACGACCGACGGAGAGTAGAGCCGACCTCCGAGCAGGGGCTAGGCCCTTCCACCGCGAGCACCGCCGCAGCAGTACCACCTGTCCGAACTCCGGCGTACCCCTGTGCGCCCAATGGGGATACTTACTTACTTACGCCCATCATCCCCCCTGGGGCATAGGCCCCCGACAAGGTCCCTCCAGCCATCTCTGTCCTGGGCGAGTCTCTCCAGCTGTCCCCAGGTGTGGCCCATTTCCTTGGCATCTGTCTCCAGGTCACGTCGCCAGGTGTTTTGTGGCCGACCTCTCTTCCTTTTCCCTGTGGGTTCCATCTTAGGGCTTGCTTTGTGGTGTTGGTTGCTGGCTTGCGTAGTGTGTGACCTATCCATCTCTAGCGGCGTTGTTGAAGCTCCACTTCTGCAGGCTTCTGCTTTGTCCGCTGCCACAATTCCTCGTTGCTGATTTTGTCCGTCCAGCGTATCCCGAGGAGCCTTCTCAGACTGTTGTTGATGAACGTCTGCATTTTCTTGGTGGCCGACACTGTGGTCCTCCAGGTCTCTGCTCCATAGAGGAGTACTGGTTTCCCAATGGGGATGTCGAGTAGGTTAGGCACCAGTATAAGCGAAACCAAGGTCCTAGAAGCCTCCTCCGGTCTGCTCCCCCAAAGTGAAGGCCAGGAACTCCGAAGAACCTGGGTCAGCCGAGTCGTCAGCACAGGGGGTCCTTCTGCGGCCAGACGACCTGCCAGGGCCAGGAGCCGTCCACTGGAGAACGAAGAGCAGGGTAAGGCGCTCCCCGATCCCACGCAGTTTAGGGCGTTACGGACGAGAGAGGTCATCTAGTCCAAGAAGAGTCAAGAGCGGATCCACCGCCGGTAGGGGCAGGCAACTCCTGAGACCTCCTGAGAACCGGTCCTGCCGAGGGAAGCCAACAGCTGACCACTCCAAGGAGGGCGAAGCAAGAAGCTCCGGGAACCGAGAGAAGAAGCGCAGGGAAGTCGAAACGCCTATCACGAAGTGCGGCAGCCGCGGCCAACTCCGAGCTGTATCCGAGAGGGCACCAGTGGAGACAGAAGCCGAAGCGCTCGCAGACCTGTTTACCACCCGTGTGAAGTCAGAACCCGTCCAACTGACTAAGTGTAATTTGGATCTCACGTGTAAAGGTCACAAGCTAGTGAGTAGGCAGATCTCCAAAGGTGTATATATTGTAAAACTGTGTAGAAACGTGCACATGGAAGTGTAACCCAAGCAAATATGCGTACTTTAAGCCCCAAGTGTAGGTAAACAGGTCTGTGCTAGGCGAAGTAACGACCGCGTCCTCCCCGAGGATCCACCGGAGGGGGTCGAGCATCCAGAAGTGGAGAGACTGCAGCCAGGTGCCCTAGGACGGAGCACGAAGAAGGGGAAAGGGCTGAGTGAGGGGGAGAGGAAAGGGACGAACGGCACCCGGACGCGAAGGGGTCGACGAGCGAGATGGGACAGGATCCCTGGAGCGACGTGAAGAACGGCAACTCCTAAGCACGCCCGCAGTGGAGAGATAGCGGAGTGTAGACGTTGAGCGTAGGAAGAGTGACTCCAACGATGGCAAACCGTAGCGGACGAGCATCCCAATGGAGCGGAGCGGTCCCTCCTCGCGTGTATGAGTTCGAGAGAGGAGATCCGATGTTAAGTGCCATGAGGATTCCAAATCGTGATGTGACAGTGTACGCGTGCGTGAATGTCTCCATGGACCGAGCTCTATGGCGAGGTGGGCTCGCTGCCGGCGAGAAGACTCCGCGAAGGAGCCATCGGGCTGTCTAGGAGACGAGTGGAGATCGACATTGGATCAAGGACGGATTGGCGCACGTCCCTCGGCACCGAGCTCCGTGCCGGTGCTGGTTTCCTGTCTGTCATCAGGTTTGTTCTTGGTGCGATCCCTCCTGGGAACGACCGCATCGATCAACCCACTCCGCGTACTGGAACGTTGCGACCGGCGTGGTAATCTCTCCACAAGATCGTCAAGGACTCGAGCGGTAAGCACGGAGACTGGAACCTCGGTCCAGCCAGCTGGTCACCAAAGGACTCTGTAACCACTAGCAGCCGGCTCAGGGTGATCCCCGACGAGCAGCGCTGTCCTGGTGGAGCCCCCTCCAGGGAGCGAGGGCGGTGCCAGCATACCCGCTCCGAGCGCGAAACCTGCGCTACGTCGTCGGCCGCCTGGACGGCTTCCCAGCTGACCTTGAGCGGTGTGTGGGTTCCATACTGTGCGCCCAGCGGATTCCATTTGTGCCAAGACGATGCATGCGTGCGAGAATGTCTCCGTGAACCGAGCTCTATGGCGAGGTGGGCTCGCTGTCGGCTAGGAGACTCCGCGTAGGAGCCAGGGCTTTCTAGGAGACGAGTGGGGATCGGAATTGGATCAAGGACGGATGGCGCACGTCCCTCGGCACGGAGCTCCGTGCCGGTGCTGGTTTTCTGTCTGTCATAAGGTCTGTTCTTGGTGCGTTCCCTCCTGGGAACGACCGCATCGATCAACCCACTCTGCACGCTAACCTGACGCGTCCGGCATGGTGATCTCTCCGTCATCTCGTCGGGACTCGATTGATCGCAGTACCGGGAACAGCAGCCGGTCTACCAGTAGGTCTGGAACCAGTCACAGGTGCCGTGCGAACTCGCCAAGTAGCGCCCAGCGTCGTTCAGGTCATGCGGAGCAAACGTCACACCAACGTTCGGAGATACATCCGGCACCTGGTAGACCTTGTGCGAGTCCGACGGTCACTGGAATCCTCCATGTAGTGTGCAGGTCGTCCAGAGGCCACTGCAACATATACAAACCGAAGGCACGCGGGCGTGGGCCTGAGGGACCCTGCCCTGGTAAGGTTAATCTTCGCAACAAATCATGCACAACAACTCAAACATGTCATGATAAGTATAGGTCCGAAGCAAGCGGCCTGCACAGTAACCTTTGTCGGGGCGGTGCCCTCCGCTGAACACCTGCGCTGTACTATAGCGAGGGGCCTCCAGGTGCAGCGTTGATCGTAGTTTTATGTTGCCTAATAGGCCATTAATCTCCAGTCGACCGTAATTTGTAATCACATGCACAAGCCTTAGTCAATGAGGAATTTAACCAAAGAGCATATATTAAGTGGTCAGGAGACATAGGGCTGTCTTAGCACTCTGTTACCGTCAGGTAGGTTCGGGTTGGGATGAGGTCACCGGCGCCGGCCCTTAGCTGCCTTGGAGACGGGCTCCACCCGTCCGAAAGCAATGTCCATTTCGTAGCTCTGTTCCTGTAACTTGCGGAACGAGCGCATGCATGAATGCAAGCAGCACCTCTGGTGGCAAGCCAAACTTTTTTTTTTTTTTTTTTTTTTTTTTTACAGCCACAAAAAGGTCATCTTGGACTTTAAAAAACGGCAGCAAGGCGTGGCGACCAGTGGCCCTGCGCTCAAGTAGGCAAACGCCTGACATCCAGGAACAGAAACATGTGATGCCAAGTATAAAAGTGCACAAGAATGTTCACCCACCAGCCAAAACGTGTACCTAGTAAGCCCCCGAGTAAGGTAACAGGGCTGCATTACGCAAAACAGGCATACGTGACCGACACAGTACCGAAGTAAGCGTCGGCTCTCGCCACACTCACCAACGCAATGCGTCAGGGAATGGCTGGAGCATACCACATTCCCCGAACCCCACAAGGTACAAAAGAGTAGGTAAGGAACAAGTGAGTAGGTAAGCGCCCGAATATAGTTAGACTTAACTGTCACCGATCTTTCCCACCACTCCCATTCCATTAGAGGTTTTAACCGCGAGGAAAAGGTGCTCTGCATCGCTAGACGCCATCTTGGAAAACGAAGCTGACCACCTGTGGATCTGAGCCGTTTAAGAATGACCGTTCCAGAAAAAAACGTCTCATTCCTTTCCTCACGCGTAAACGCCCTCTTTTGAGAAAGGGAGATTTTGACCCTGTTAAATAAGAATGCCACACCAACACGGAAGGAGAGAGGGAACGGGCGCGAGGCCCGCCAAGTAAAAGTCAAGAATCTTGGCGCAAAGCAACAGCGCCGAAGAAGACCGCCTTCGAGCCCGCTCAACCAGTGCCCAGCGCGGGGACCGGCCGAGGGCCAACCCAACTACCTTACCTTTTCCCGGAGCGGGACCGGGGAAGGGGGGAGAAAATCTCAACCAAGGCACGCGCGGCGAAGTCACAGCGAAGCCCAGGCCGGCAACAAGCAGCCCACGGGTAGCTGCCAACGAAAAGGGGACACCAGAGCCACGCAAGGCACAGGGAGGACGGACGAAGAAGAATTCAAGCGAAGAACCAAGGCCGTCGCCGACCGGCGACCCGGTCGAAAATCCCAAGTCCGTAGGCTAGAGCAAACACGTCTGAACAGCGTAAGCCTAAGTAGACTGACTGAAGGACTATGGGTACTCTGTCCCAGATGGGAAGTATCGGGAGATAACTCTCGGCCCCCTCGGGGTTCCCCGAGTGCCTCCCGGGTTGTGTGGTAACACAACGAGCTCTTAGGCTAGAATTGCGTAAGTAGTAGACATCTCCCATAAGGTCATGTCATCGGTAATGTTTTTGAAGAAACAAACAAGAGGGTTAACCCCCTTGCGCATGAAGCCACTGGTATTGTTTACAGTACACACAAACCCTTATCATTCGGAATACACCAGTGTGTGAAATAGGTTTGACTAAAATAGTTCAAGGGTAGTGCCAGAATGGCTTGGCGCCTCTAGGCGCCAAGCCATTCTGGCACCACCCTTAAACTAAAGCCATTGGTCTATATGACTAAGTGCCAAAAGGTGAGCAAAAAGTGAGTGATCTCTTTTGCGTGAAACTAAAATCTGTTTAAAAAGACACGTGTTGACTTTAACAAGTGCAATGTGTGTGTGAATGATTGAAGATATACTGGCAATAATTTCTGCACCTAAGGTAAAGCCGTTTGGTGAGTATACTGTAAAACGCCAGAATTCACCAATAAAAATCGGCCCGGGAAAGCGGACAATGACATGCCGTCGGTCTGTTTTGATCTCGCGTGTAAAAGCAACAATAACAAACCTGGTGCCAACCATGCCCATATGTTCAGGGAAGATTGACCTTATAATCCGTGTATTTCCCAGATTTGAAGGCAAGCCATGCTTTTGTTTATTGCTCTTGAAAGTAGCCACTGTCGGACGTCAGATTTGTCGCAACAGCAGCATCTTAATTTCCGCAAACTTGTGCTAGCGAAAGGCACGCTGACCCAAACCGGAAATGGCGTCATTGCGTTGTTTCGCTTTCGTTGAATATTTTATATGCTTTAAATTTACTTTTCCGTCACAGTTTTCTAAGCTGGCAAAAAAATTGTGAGCGGCCAGTTTTTGTCGCAAGATCTGACGTTCAACTATTTGACAAGTTTAACAAAGTTGTTTTGGGTTTTTTGGTCTACGATCGTCCGGTTATGATAGATGCATTATGGGCCACATTCCAGCGTGGTTGTTTTGAATGTCCGGTTTGTCAATGGAGAGCTACAACTCGTGACATTTTGTCGCAACTGTTTTCATAAATCTGACGTTCGATCACTTCTGACGTTCGAGTGTAATCATAGACAAAATAAAGAGCCAAATGTTTATTGTAAGGGACCATTTTCAAGAGTTTGAATCGCCCGAGACTCCAGCACCGATTTTAGGCAGTAGGTTGGAGAATGAAGATGATTTCTTGTGACAACAAATTTTATGGCTGTAGCAACCTGACGTTCGATCGCGAACACGTGTCGCAAATCTGACCTCCAATCGATGCAAGTTGGTAAATGAGTTATTTGAATGAACACGGGTCACCGATGTATTTTTGTCGTTTATGGAGACGTGCAGTTGTTGTGACGCAAACGTAAGATAATGAGATCAAGAAACAGGTGAATTTCATAACATAATAATGCAATGATAAAAAATGTATCGGACGTCAGGCTTGTGCCAACATTTGTTGCTGCAATCCTGATGTTCAACACATATGGATTGTAGAACTTTTGGGGGCAAAGGCACTGTTAAAATGAGCCATGTTGGACAACCAGTTGCATAGCCATTAGGACCTTCTAAATCTGAGGGTCAGAGTTAAAATAGTGCATCAGCCTGTACACAGATAAAACTTATTTGAATATTTGTTTTATTTTTTCGGGCGCAGACTGTTTAGCACGTCATGTTTCATCATGTATATTACATCAGAAAGCTGTATGCAGTTTGTTTTTCATATCTATTTTGTTTGTTAAATATAATATAATATTGTAGCTTGAAACTGGGGGAAAGGCTTTGTGTTTGTGGCTTCTGATAACTATTCTGGGGATATCTGCTGCAATCCTGATGTTCGACATAAGTTACAAATTCTGGCCCTGACTGACAATAAATATATTTGGGCAGCAAAGATAGACTCCCATTGTGCTCTAATGTGTGCATGTATTCCTGTGAGTGGTATATAACATGACAAAGTGTGTTTTTCTTGGTTGTAGGATGTTTTAAAAATGTTTTAAAAATTGAATATGGTCGGATGTCAGGTATTGCAACACAAATCATGTTCGGGGATTAGAACATTCTAAGCCAAAAAGCAGTAATTGTTTGGATAGGTCAATTGTGACCACTACTTATTATTTTAACTGTTTAGAAACTGATTTGTGTTTTTTTATCCCACTAATTTAAAGGCACTATGTCGCAATACCTGATGTCCGACATATCCAGACTTACAAATCTTAACAGCCATTTTCTCAAAAACCATTTGAGATATTATCTTTTTCTTTTACAAACACATTGCCAATACAGTGTACATCACTTAATACATTTTCTGGTACTTTATGTCACACTTTGATTTTCAACCCAGTTGTCCTCTTTGTGAGAGTACCTTTTGGCACTTAGTCATATCCTTAGCTCTAAGTACTGTAATGTAGCCTGCATACTGCAGTGTACAAATTTGAAGCTTTTAGCCTCGGTATGATATGGGTTAATACAATGGGTCAGTATTCTCTCACAAATTCAAACTAGTTTTAGTTCCAGAAAAGCATTAAAGCTCACCCTGAGGCACACCATCTTGCTTCGCTGGTAGACAGACTGCAGGAGGTTGCGCTGCTCGTTGCCACGGTTAATCAGCTCATTCCGCATGATGTCATAAATGTATAGCAGGTGATGCGTGTCTTCTTGAGCGTAGCATATCAGCTCATCAGGTAGAGGCCTGAGGAAAATGATGAGGAAAAACACTAAATGCCCAGCATGGCAATCTGTGGACTGTATCCAAAGCAAAACAAAAATATTCAGACAGAGGACACAAAGCAGTCAAGTTGATTTGCTAAGGCAAAGTACAAATATCTCTCCTTTAGAGCAAAACCTTTTGACTGCACTGGCAATACTTTTCAGTGGGAATGACACAAGGTTACGTCTTTTCCCCCCTGAGCCGTATTATCAGCAGCAGTAAAGGAATGACACAAGGTTACGTCTTTTCCCCCCCCCCCCCCGAGCCGTATTATCAGTAGCAGTAAAGGGATGACACAAGGTTACGTCTTTTCCCCCCCGAGCCGTATTATCAGTAGCAGTAAAGGGATGACACAAGGTTACGTCTTTTCCCCCCCGAGCCGTATTATCAGTAGCAGTAAAGGGATGACACAAGGTTACGTCTTTCCCCCCCTGAGCCGTATTATCAGTAGCAGTAAAGAGATTCATATAAAGATCTTCAGGATCAGGGGGACACCAAATGTTTGTGCTCACGAAATGCCAGCACTGAAATGTGCCTGATGACCAGTCTCAAAGTTCAATATGGAAAAACAGCCATATAAGGGAAATGCCCCTGTGAAGATGGTGTATCATGGTGTTGTGCTGTTTCAAAACTGTTGAGCTGAAATGTTCATCAAGAAAAACAAATAACAGATTCAGATGGATGTCTGATTTATCTTAATTCAGCCCCAAGCTCACATTTCTCAAATTTTGGAGGTGTTGCCTAGTGACTATGTACCAGTTGCAGGAGATGGATTGACCATGATAATTCAAGGGTAGTGCCAGCTTAGCTTGGTGCCTTAGGGCGTTAAGCTAATCTGGCACTACCCTTGAATTATCATGGTCAATCCATCTCCTGCTGTAGGGACCCGGGGCTAAATGGTTAAATATGAAAGAAATTGCCAATGTGTAACTGACCGTATACGCCAGTCAGCCAACTGGAACTGTTTGTTGGCCTCCACACGGCAGTACAGGTGCAGCAAGTGAGCCAAAGAGAAACGCGCCAAATTCAGCACGCGCGCCGCCTGCCCAGTGTCAAACATGTTGACCACATAGATGCCAAAGTCACGCTGCAGCCACTCAATGTCGCAGTCAGCACCATGGAACACCTTGACAATGTCAGGATCGGTGAAGACCTGGTTCAGGATGTGCATGTCCGATCTCAGAGCCAGCGTATCGATGAGGTAATCTTTCTGTCGCGTGGAAATTTGCATCAGGCACACAAACCCTTGGAACGTCCGATATGAGTGGTGCTGATAGAAAGAAAAGCAAGATGGGATGAACATAACCCACAAAGTCCCTTCTATATGAGAGCTGTCTTCACTGTCAAGGGTCTCTACCTTTTGTCTTTGACTTGACTCTGATGTTGAAATATCTCCTTTTGAAAAAAATATTCGCAAATGTGCCAATGCGTCATAGTGAACTCTATAAGGCGCGTGCGCAGTGCATATGCGTCATTGATTTGTCAAATGTCATGATGTTTTGGGTTTTTTTTACGTAATTTTATATTTAACGTGATACGAGTTTCGCTTTCGCTTCAAGACTTGGGAAAATGGTGACAAAACTAGAATTTCATGGTACAATTTCAGTCTTGCTATAATTTGTGTGAAATCAGGTTGACTTTACCTAGCTACATGCTATACTAAGTACACCTGAATGCTCTTCTGAAAGCGCGTTGATATGTGTATGTGTGTGCATGCGTGCGCTCCAAACAACTGACTTCTTATAAACGGTTATGTCTTAAATAAGACATTCAATTACAATATGCTCAGATGCTCTCTTAGCCACCCCTTTAAGAAAGTATTTTGCCAAGTTTCAAGCTGGTGTGTACAGAAATATCAAAGATTCTCTTGTTTACATACATACGTACACACACATACATAGGCCGCTTTGCGCCAAATGTACGTTCAGCAGCGAGGATAGCGTAACTAGACATAACGTAATTTTCATCTTGTTACTTCAATTGTGAGAGGTTTGGGCCTGCCCTCCTTTGACATCCTGGACACGCTATTAAATTCGCCCCTCCGTGACCCGTCCTAAAAAGTCCCTTCTACAAATAGAAGGGACTTAAAAAGATCAAAACAAGTGTAAAACCATCTCTACTCTAAGGAGGCGAAAGATAGCCAGTCCATGTTTGTGAAAAGTGAGATTTGTGTTGTAACAATGAAGATCTTGCTTTCCACAGACATGGAATTCTGTCTTTTGCCTCCTTAGGGCAGAGATCTTGCTTCAGGCGCCAAGCTAGTCTGGCACTACCCTTGAATTATCATGGTCAAGCCATCTCCTGCAACTGGTACGTAGTCATTAGACAAAACCTCCAAAAATTGCGAAATGGGACCCAGAGGCTAAAAGGGTTAACCATAAAGATTACGGACACTGCAGGTTTTTTTCTTTCTCTTGCATCTTAAATGATGATATTTTTGGTACAGTTAGGGTGTGCATTGATCACCAAACATCAAACTTGGACTGTCCTCAGTAATCAAACAGTTCTAAAAGCTGAAAATAACTCAAATTGGAATCCAGGAAACCAGGGAAGACCACAATCTCCTTCCACGTCGCCAAATGCAAAAAGAATTATTGTCGGGTGAGACAAAGGCACGTTTGCAGGAATGGCAAATTTCAGTGTGCGCTCACATACAATGATTGTTTGTGCTAAAAGAACACATTTGGGCTCGCAAATTTTACTTGAATGGTATTCCAAATGGCTTCTATGGTCACAGGCACGGAATGATCATTGTGTCATCACTCTCCTCCTAAAACGAGTAGTATTCAATAGTACCAAGATTGGTCATATCTGAGAATCAAGCATGGAGTCAAGTCGCTTTGTTTAGATTATCATACACAAAACTGCACAAAATTTCTTAACTCTCACCCCCTAAGATTCCCCGGACATATTCTTTTTGATTATCACCAGCCATTTCCATAGCGGTCGTAAAAACCCACAGTTTTCCGCCACAAATTCCAATCAATTGCTCTGTCTTGAACATATACATCCCAATTCACTTTCAGTCCCAGAGGCAAGAAGCAACAAATTACAGTGTCTGACAGCATTGTGTGCACTGCATGGAGGTAGGCCAACAATGGCGGCTTGGGGCTGTGGCTGGCTGGCTTGATGCATTTCGACATTGGGCCTATAGCACACTGCAAATGGGCTGTTGTGGTCAGTCTAACTACTGCTGCTTGGCTCTGGGGCTGAAGGTGATGGCACACTCATGCGGCCAATGTTTCAGACGCATACGTTCAAGACAGAGCGATCGACCGATTCAAATTTGTGACAAAAATATGGGTTTTTTACGACTGCTAGAGAAATGGCTGGTGACAATCAAAAAGGTAGGAATTCAGTGTGTTTTGTGTAGTTTTGTGTAAGATAATCTAAATACCACTACTTCACTCCATGTGGGATTCTCAGACATGACTATTTACGACTACCTGTGTTAGGAGACGAGCAATGATGCAACGATCATCTCAAACCTGTGACTATGGTCACAGACCATTTGGTCCTCAGCAATAAAGTAATCAACTGAAATGAAGCAAAGCCTGTTGGTTACCTCCAGATCCACAGCGATTTCCTTCTCCTGCTTGAGCACATCACACAACTCCAATAAGTCGGCTGCCGAGTCAATGAACTGTGCTTTGTGGTCATCCAACGGCCCTGCCACCTGACACATTTCAAGGATTCCTATTGTCTAAATCCAAAAAGGGGCAAGAGGCATAGATTCTCATGAGCCCCTGCAGTCGCAGGGGCTCTTGTGAATCTATGTCTCTTGCAGACAGAGAAGAGGGGTAAAAACAACTAGTATTTGCTGTTTGGCTTAATTTCCCCCATACAAAATTTAACTTTCTAAGCTACAATAGATAATTTCAATATAACACGCTTTAAAGAATTCAACATTGTACAGTATCGGCCATTTTGAGCGACCACCCACACGAGAGATTACCTATATCACTACAGACCATCACGAAGCTGGCAGGTGACACTGGAGACAGCACCTGTCTTTTAACCCTTTTAGCCCCAAGGTCCCATTTCTCAAATTTGGGAGGTGTTGCCTAATGACTGTGTACCAGGTTGCTGGAGATGGATTGACCATGATAATTCAAGGGTAGTGCCAGATTAACTTGGCACCTGCAGGCACCAAGCTAATCTGGCACTACCCTTGAATTATCATGGTCAATCCATCTCCTGCTGTAGGGACTCTGGGATGAATGGGTTAAGGCCATTTTTTGCTTCATTGCCGTGATGCAACTGCTAGTTAAACTAGAGTAACATTTTGAGCTTCCACTTTCAGAACATTCTGTGATGGCGTCTTGTGATCAGCACTGCTTTCTCCCAATAGTGTCCTTTTCATTAACTCATTCAGCCCGACGCACATATTTCCCAAATTTTGGAGGTGTCATCTAATGACTATGCACCAGTTGCAGGAGATGAATCGACCATGATAATTCAAGGGCAGTGCCAGATTAGCTTGGCGCCGACAGTCGCCAAGCTAATCTGGCACTACCCTTAAATTATCTCCTGCTGTAGTGCGTCTGGGCCGAATGGGTTAACAGTTGATTTGTTCCCCCAAATTGGTTTCAGTCCCTTGGAAAATCAACTTTCACACCTTAGTATGTATACATGTCTAAATATTTCAGTGTCCTTGGTATAGAATACATGTGATTTGCTTACCTGTGGGTCCACTTTTTCTAGCTGATTGGGAGGTGGTTGCCACACTTCAAGCTCATGCTGGTACGGGTGAGGATGCCTGGAGAGTAAGTCAACACATTCAGCCGCAGGAGGAAACTCCAAAATCTGACACTTATCTCCCAAAGACAACATGCAGGGGAAAAGTCTTCAAATACACCACTTCAGTGGTGATGAAAAGGTCCCCCATAGCAACTCACAAAAGTTTCTGGTGGCTTCAAATTCCATTAACCTCTGGTCACCTCAAAATTCAGAGCTGAGAAGAACATTTTCATCCAACTAAATTTTGTCACGGGCCACTAATTTTTGTTTTTAAATATTGGTCGCCTGGTTGGCTATAGATTTATCACCAGGTTTCTTTTTTTATTTTGTACATGACTGTTAAGCTAAATGAATTACAAGTGAAAGTTATCAAGCACTCGGGCACGTACATGAAGTCTGGCTGTTCTGTGTCTTCAAGAGAAATTTCCTCAGGCAGTATCATGCTGTCTGAAAGAACAAGAATGAGATTATCCCTATATCAGCATCTGTTAAAAAAACAAAACGATGATAATCAGGTTACTCATCCAGCCAGTCCATCTCCAAGAGACATAGATTCTCATGAGCCCCTGCTGCTGCAGGGGCCCATGAGAATCTATGACACTTGCAGACACACATTGGGTACACTGGTTCCATAGACTGAGAGAAATCATCTGCGGTAATTCAATTTGTTTATTTGTTACTGAACATTCAGAATTCAATCTGGTTTCACTCAGACTGTATGTAACATGTACTATCAGAGAGTATGAAATGTCAATGCATTTTTGTTTCCTTCTTAATAACACAAATTTCTTAACTTTTTATTTTACATGAAACAAATACCTGCTAGACTCTTGATGGCGTTTGGTTTCTCCTTGATGATAGGGTAGAACGGACGATTACTGTTGTCTATTTTATCTTTGAAGCCGAGTTGTGGACGCTGAATGTTCTTGGCTGTCAACAGGCGTAGTGGCGTTGAAGGGGTGTTGCTAGATTTCTGAAATCATTTTAACACATTAATCATTAGTACAGTAATATATTTTTATAAAGACTTGATTAAATTTATCACGATATAACAAGACAAAGATAAACTGTACAGATCCCAGTCAAAACGTCTACTACATTTTCAGCAAACTTGGGAACAAAACACACATTCTGTTTTATCTGATGATCATTGTATTCAGCATCTGTCGCAACATTTTCTTACAGAAGTCTTTAGATAAAGCGCAATACACCAGCAAACTGATCCATTTGGGCATTGTTGATTAAGTTTCAGGGCACAAGGCACCCAAAGCCAAATTAATTCAAACACATTCACAAAATAGAAACAGAAATATATCACATGTACCAAAGTTAATAGCAGCGTGGAGGTTTGCACATAAAGTAGCGCTTAGTTGCAGCAGGCTTTCAAAGCTCCAGCTTTTATCTCTACAGCGCCTTCAGCATCTTTAAATAGATGGATAGATGTGCGCCTCGGAGACACCATACCATACCATACCACATCCTCAAACACACAGACGCACATACACAAACTTCACCTTCTTATTCCAGCTAGCAGTGCCAGAGGGAGTGGTCTGTTTGGTGGCTGTAGCCACCACAAGTTTGTTGTCGTTCTTCTTTACCCCTGTGGCTTCGTCAATCCATGTACCCTAAAAAAATAACAAGGATATTTGACATTAACCATATGCCACCTAAACCATTTTCAAACTACCTTTATTATGTATCAACCCTTTTAGCCCCAGATCCCACCAGCAGGGGATGGCTTGACCATGATAATTCAAGGGTAGTGCCAGATTAGCTTGGCGCCTGAAGGTGCCAAGCTAATTTGGCACTACCCTTGAATTATCATGGTTAATCCCATCTCCTGCAACTGGTACATAGTGATTAGGCAACACCTGCAAAATTGGAGAAATGGGATGTTGGGGCTAAAAGGGTTAAATAATTTAAAGTAACTCAAAAAGTGCCACACAGACTGAGACAAACATATGGTGCAGAATTACAGGACGTGAAACCTGAGAGTGAGAACTTTAGTCATGTGTGCCAGATGCACTTTTCAGGACACGCACTGCATGCCGCACAGCAAGCATCAGTGACTTGAACAAGTGGGACAAAGAGCGGAACAAGGCACAGAAAGCACTTGTGTTTTGGGCGGGGCATGATACTATAGGTGGCACAGGCCAAAACCTACCACTCGCTCCAAAATCTGGTCATTGCCATCAATGAGGACGTCAAACTGCTCATCCAGTTCCATGGCCTGGTCAGTGCCTGTGATCGCTCCTTTGACATTCTGATGACGCAGCAGCCTCTGCATGCTGCAATGTAGCACACAGCAAACAGAGCATTTAACCCCCTTGTGCATGCAGCTGCCAGTATTGTAAACAGTACTGGTGCTACACTACAGGCATGATGGAGTTAACAAAAGACTGATAATATTTTCATGACAGTTTCACAACCCACTATGTCACAGCCTGCAAACTAAGAATTTGACACCACTATCAACATGTTGAATGCCGAAGAAAACTTCTTCCAGTGTAACTGTAAGCCATCCATCTGCGGGAGCTTCAAGAGGCAAATGATTAAGCCACTGCAAACTGTGGGGGCTTTGATTATATGTGCCTTCTCTGATGGAGGCAATTTTTACCATCAGTGAAGAAACAAAATATTCAACATCATCAGCATTTATGTAGACATTTTCAGTCTGAAAGTTTAATATTAATATTTTGCCTGAATGCAAAACTTTTGCTGGGGGGAGAGGGAGGTAACAAAAGGGTCATACCAGTCAAGGCAGCAGCAGGGAAAGAGGGGTGGGGTGGGGGGGGGGGAGTGGGGGGGGAGAGAAGACGGGAGCGGCTGGGGGGAGTTCCTGGAGGGTCACACAGGTCAAGGATGGGGTGCATTCCCAGAGGCTCACACAGGTCAAGGAGCAACCCCTAGGTGAGGGCCTCAAGAGGCAATGACGCACCTAAAAAGCATTAAGACGTTGTGAAGCAAACTCTGAGTCCATGTGATAAGATTTACACTCACAGCTGCAAAATCCTCCTGGCTTCAATGTCAAGAATGTTGCGGACATCGTCAAATGTGGAGTAATAGTCATAGTCATCTCCTGTCGGCAGCTCATTAGACGTCTTGGTTGCTTGCAGCACTGTCTTCAATGCTTGCTGCATTAGAAATGAAATGACATCAAACTCAAAGTCTACCAAACTGCAAAATGAAAATGTGTTGAATGATCTATGATTTGGATCTTATGGCCTGTAGCCATAAGGTCCAAAATCACAAACCAGTACACAACTCCACTCCTTAAAGCAGGCTAATACTTACACTATCAATCATTCACAAAGTAATGAAACTGAGATGATCGAAAAATCTCATGAAACCATTAGTATACCTCGCCCAGTGCCTAGGTGACATGCACCAGCGGTGCCATTGTTGCTATTTTCGCACCTGACCCGTCGCTCGGACTGGTCCTGTGCACCAGATCGGTTTAGAGCGCGTGCTCTCTGCACCTGTAATGAGCAATCTCGGAGAAAGAATCACATAACGCTTAATTGCTTGCAAAATAAGATGAATAAAGAATAAACCTTTTCCCATATGCAGTCTGGCAATAATGCATCATTATGCTAGCACCAAAAAACATTACACGATTTGGCAGATTTGAAAAATAGTTTCATTTTTCCTCAATGGTGGTGATTTTGCAACATCTGCGTCGCTTTGCGGCAGAAAGCACCATCATGGCCATGGCCATAGCCGTACAAGAGACGAGTGCACTACAATGGACTTGATTCAGGAATATGCAAGTTCTGAGGAGAATGAACAACCCCTGGAGACCTATTTTTTTCTAGTAGGGACGTACGCCCTCCAACATTTTATGCTCAAAGGTAGTAATGCTAAAACTGGAAACGAACCATTTTTCGACTGCCATCACAATCTTCCGCAGGACCCGTCCGAGCGAGCGGACAGATGAGAAAATCGCAGTAATGGCGCCACTGGTGTGTTTAACCTAGGTACAGGGCGAGATATACCAACTCAGCATTAGTAACACTAACAGAACTGAGACAGATCGTTGAAAGCCGAGGAAACCAAGCATGCTAGTGTAAATCAAATTGTAGAGTCTAACTCTACAGAGAAATTTAGCTGACCATCTGTAGTTTTGTTTTACATGTATGATGTAGTTTGGCCACCACGAAGAGACACAAACAGTAATGAAATTTTAATAATGATTGATGACATAAAGCCTGACATCATTGGTCTTACTAAAATAAAAAGCTAAAAATCAGATCTATACCCCTTTAGATTCCGAATACACATTACCAAATTAACACAAATCCTAAGAGAGGAGTTGCCCTTTACTTTAACAAAAAGTTAAATGCTCAAAAATGTGAAACGTTGAATAATAGTAAGTTTGAAGAGAGCTTGTAGTGCTATTTGGTGAAAAGATTCTTGTTGGTTGTGTGTATAGAAGCCCCAGCTCCACAATTGAAAACACAGATCTATATGATCTGAGGAGATACAAACATAAGACAAAATTTGTATTTTCAGAGATTTTAATTTCCCATATATGAAGGATGGGATGGTTCCTAGACAGATGAGAAAAATAATCAAATTTTTGAGTGCATAAGGGACGCCTTCCTGATTCAGATGGTCAAAAATCCAACAAGACATAGGCAAGGTCAGAGGTCAACATTAGACGACCTAATCTTAGTAAATGACAAGTTGCTAATTTCAGAATTTCAACACTTGGATCCCATTAGCAAGAGTGACCACGATGTTTTACTGTTCTAGCTGTATGTCCCTAAGGTAAAGGTCAAGCAGAGTAATAAATATTCCCTGGAATAAATGCACTTAAAAAAGAAGATGGCACCCTTGCTGTAGCAGATCATAAAAAGGCAGCAACCTTGAATAAATTTTTCTCAAGTGTATTTGTGGAAGAAAATTTGAGTAATGTTTCATTGCTTGGTAGAGGCTCAAAATTGAATGGGTGCACTATAACAGATTTGTAATAACTCCTGATATTGTCAAGAAAAAATTAAAACAATTAAATCCTTCCAAAGCTCAAGGTCCAGACTGTATCCCTCCCAGAGATTTACAAGAGTTGTGTAATGAGTTGGCAGAACCACTTTGCACTTTATTTACATTTTCCCTTAGATCAAGTACTGTACCACAAGACTGGTAAACTGCAGAGGTAAGTGCTATTTTAAAAAAAGGTTCTAGGTCAGATGCAGGAAACTACAGACCAGTAAGTTTAACGTGTATAGTATGTAAAGTTTTAGAGTCTATAGTCTGAGACAAGATCGTTAATAATTTTACTGTGAATAATATGTTCACTAAATGCCAACATGGTTTCATTCAGAAACGATCATGTGTTACTCAATTACTAAAGGTTATGGATGATATTTTATAACTTCCTTCTCTTGGCTTGACTTCGCGAACGAAGATTCTATAGGGCTTGCCCACGTCGTCTGCAGGCATTTTCGTGGCTGCGGAGGCCAATCCGGGACAGGCAGGTTCGACCGCAGTGGCTGCAGGGGAAGGTCTGGTCAGGGTTCTGAGTTACGACAACTCTGTTTTTTCTTCTAAGCCGCTTGTCCTTAAGGTTAGCTCTGCGAGAGTCCTCAAAGGAGACGGCTGCCTTGTGAATGGTGGAGCGCCAGGTGTCACGGTCCGCAGCAAGCGAAGACCACTGGCGGTGGTCGATTTGGCAGGCACTAAGCGACTTCTTGAGACCGTCTTTGTATCTCTTCTTTGGTGCCCCTCTGTCTCGGTGTCCAGTGGCGAGCTCGCCGAACAGAGTGATCTTGGGTAGGCGATGATCCTCCATCCTGGAGACGTGCCCCGCCCAGCGAAGCTGTGTCCGCAGCAGCAGAGCCTCGATGCTCACAGTTTCCGCCTGTTCAAGGACCTCGACGTTGGTGACATAGTCACTCCAGTGAATGCTGAGGATGGTACGCAGGCAGCGCTGGTGAAAGCGTTCGAGGAGTCGTAGTTGGCTGCGGTAGATGGCCCAGGACTCGGAACCGTACAGCAGGGTGGTGAGGACGACAGCTCTGTACACGCTGATCTTGGTACCTTTTTTCAGCTGTTTATTGTGCCACACCCGCTTGAATAGTCGCCCGAAAGCACTGTTCGCTTTTGCCAGCCTGTTTTCCAGCTCCTTGTCCAGCTTGGCGTCTGACGTGATGATGCAGCCAAGGTAGGTAAACTGGTGTACAGACTTCAGTTCGGACTCGCCGATGGTGATGTGGGGAGGGCGATGCTCTTCCTTGGGTGCCGGCTGATGAAGGACCTCTGTCTTTTTCAGACTGACCTCAAGTCCAAAGAGCTGGGCAGCATCTGCGAAGCAGGACGTAATGCGCTGCAAGGCTCTCTCTGTGTGTGCAACGAGGGCAGCGTCATCAGCGAAGAGCAGCTCACGAATCAGTTGGTCTAGGGTTTTCGTGTGGGCCTGCAGTCGTCTGAGGTTGAACAGGCTGCCATCGAGACGATACCTGATGTACACTGCGTCGTCATCGTCGAGGTCCACTGTGGCCTGCTTCAACATCATGCTGAAGAAGATGGTGAAGAGGGTCGGTGCCAGCACGCAGCCTTGCTTCACGCCGTTGCGAATGGGGAATGGTTCTGAGAGGTCACTGTTTAGTCTGACCTGGCCTTGCTGGTCCTCGTGGAGCTGGACGATCATGTTGAGGAACTTTGGGGGACAACCTAGTCGCTCCAGGATCTGCCACATACCTTGCCTGCAACTTCCTTACTTAACAACAAAAAAAACGGTTGACATCATATACTTAGACTTTAGAAAAGCATTTGACACTGTTCCTCAAATATTTTGGACTACACTCCTTACGTGGACGTAGAATACCTGGAGATAATCCAAGTTTTTAAATTTATAATGGCATCGACGACCTAAATTGTAACGACTTTTTTGCAACACCGTTTTGTGACAGAACCTGAAACTCTGAAGGGAAAATCTTTGTAAGGCATTGCAACACTAACCTGCAGAAGTTTTGTTTTTGTAACAGAGTTGCCATTGTTTGGAATGAGTTACACTGTTACAGTTTCATTAAAAAAAATAAATTTAAAAAAAGCACCTAATAATATTTTCTTTTAAAACCAGCTGGACGAATTACCAAAATTTAAAGAGATTTTCTATTGCTATGGTGAATGATTTATAGGAAAATCTGCATGCACAACAGACCCATAAAGTTATTTAAAAAAAAGAAAGGCCTCGCGGCCCATTTTGTCCTCACAGGCCACACAGGGCAATTGCTTCCGGTGCATGTAGTAACTTTTCCGCCAGAAATAGTTAAAAAAATTTCCTCCCTTTTGGCCATTTTTTTAGGGTGTAAAACTTCAATTGTGTGCCTTTTTTGGCGTTTTGAGCAACAAAAGGCATGACAGGTGGTGTGAAAAAGAGCAAAATCTGGGTAATTTTAGTCGACCTAGTGTGTTCATGCGAGCCTAATTGGGGCATGTGCACGGTTGTATGCAGGCTTGCAGACGACAGTTTTGTCATGGGGTACTTAATGCATTTGAGTGTTGTGAAAAACGCTAACTCTTAATTTTTGTAAGAATTGCTGAAATAGCTTCTCCTGTGATGTGCTCCGCGTGGATTTTTTGTTTTGGCAGAAAAGTTCTTCGTTCATAGTGTTATGCTGCAAGAGGCTAACAGATAACAGTGTGTGAAAACGGGGCGTAACCTAATTGCCCTGTGTGGCCTGTAAAGGCAGAGTGAATTTTTCTACTATTGGCGTTTGGAAGGAGATTGTGCCCAAAAATCGACATTTTTTGCTTTTTATGCTGATATCAGGTGTTTTTAGGCCATGTTGGCACTTTTGATGCCATACAAATAGCTTTATTTAGCTGTATAAGGATTATAGAGGCAAAATGGTGCATATTTGTGCGAAGGGGAAAGAAAAGACTAGAAAACACACAGGAACAATCCCAGGTCACATTTTCTGTCATAGTAGTCATTCAAAAACCCTTATGACAAGGTAACAGTCATTACGGTGTCATCTAGATGAAATTTAGTTAAATTTGATTTTTGTCGGTTGGCCGATTTTTTTGCTTTTGTTTTGACTGCATTCAAAATACCCGTTTATCCTGCACAGTGTATTTTGGGCTTTGTGAGGGTCATCTTAGTGAAAACATGCTGTAAACTGCAAACCTCAGTGTGGTGACACCAAAACATGTTGTTTTGACTGGTTTCTGAAGTCGGTTCAGATGGTGTGGTGCGGTGAAAAGGCACGGTTGTCATAAATATTATCGAGAAATTGGTGTGTGAGAAATCTCTTCACCTTTTTCAAACACAAATCATCCTGCTGTATCCTGAGCATATCTATTATGCCTAAAAATCCATGCCACACATTTCCACCCACCCATCACCCACCCCAAACACCACCTTCTTGCCCCCATGCCCCCCCCCCCCCCAAATATCCCTCACCCCCAACCCTCAGTCATGGTAAGCCTAACGTTACTATGCTAACTCAGATCCCAAAACTATGTTAACCCTAATCCTAACTCTACTATGCTTACCCTAATAATACTAACCCAAAGCATTAACACGCACACCTTCCCCCCCCCCCCCCCTCCCGAATGAACGCACGCGTTCACGTGAAATTTTTGCTACTTTTTCAAGCATTTTACACTATTTAAAGCATTCTGCTGCTTTGCCATGCAAAGTAGTCAAAGTCAGAGAAGCACCTTGGTCCCTTGAGTTGGCTGGTACAAGGATTTGTAGCTGTTTGCAAGAAAAAGCATGTTGGCTGGCGATTCATTTTCAGAAAATGTGCGGAACATAGCTTCAGTTGCCTTCAGTATCTTAAGCCTTGTTTAAAGCTGGAAGGAGGGAATAAAAGAAATGACACCTCATGCAGACTAGTTGTGGTTAGGCAGTTTGCTGAATTTTTTTAAACAGTGCAAGGGCTTTTCTATGTTGTCCAGTTGGGTTCAAAGTTGAAAAAACTGTCAAAATGGTTCTTGCTTGGGGGGGTAGTATAGCAAATAAATTGCCAAAAAATAACCAACTGTTGAAAATTGTACTTGCTGGTTGTTTTGAATGCGTAACATGTGTGTCTGCTTGTCTGCAAAATATAGGGTTGCTAGCTTGAACATAAGTTGTCTTTCTTTTTGGATCTTTACATGTGTGGTGCTGACAGTCAGCCGCAGGAGCGAATGGTACTCCGGGCACCAAGGGGTGCAGGTAGTAATTTTGGTGCAGCTTTAAAACCATCAGCCATTCATGTCTGAAACTTGGCAGTGTATCTTCTTATAGGGTACGGTTATCAGTGATAAAGTTTTGATTGCAGCTGACAACTTTTTTTGTTTCATTACAGGCCACACAGGGCAATTGCTTCCGGTGCATGTAGTAACTTTTCCGCCAGAAATAGTTAAAAAAATTTCCTCCCTTTTGGCCATTTTTTTAGGGTGTAAAACTTCAATTGTGTGCCTTTTTTGGCGTTTTGAGCAACAAAAGGCATGACAGGTGGTGTGAAAAAGAGCAAAATCTGGGTAATTTTAGTCGACCTAGTGTGTTCATGCGAGCCTAATTGGGGCATGTGCACGGTTGTATGCAGGCTTGCAGACGACAGTTTTGTCATGGGGTACTTAATGCATTTGAGTGTTGTGAAAAACGCTAACTCTTAATTTTTGTAAGAATTGCTGAAATAGCTTCTCCTGTGATGTGCTCCGCGTGGATTTTTTGTTTTGGCAGAAAAGTTCTTCGTTCATAGTGTTATGCTGCAAGAGGCTAACAGATAACAGTGTGTGAAAACGGGGCGTAACCTAATTGCCCTGTGTGGCCACAATACTTCTACTACTATTACGAACAGACGACAAACAGCAGTGCTTGCACGTGTCAGTCGTCACCATCTAACAAATAAATCTAAATCTCTATATCGGCTATATTACGTAATCATTGTGAAGGAAATGAGTAAAATCACCTGCGAGAATTCGTTAATATTTGAAAACCCCGGCAGCACTTCATCTGTTTCATCGTTTTCTTCTGGTCTTTCTGCTTTCACTTTTGATGATGCACTGGTCGACGCCATCTTGAGGTTAATTGGAGTGTTAGCACAGCATTAGTTTCGAACACGAGTGTCGTAAGTTTTGCTGAATACACAATAAAGAGCGAAATTTTGAAAGGTAAAGTATGGGCAGCAGAATCAGTATAAGTAAACTCTGAGACATGAGAAAATGTGCATACTGATAAAATTAGCTTTGCGTAGGAGTCAGTCAACTTGACCAGTTGCGATCTTGCTTATGCAAAATCGCGTCCAAGATTAAAGTCAACTCGACCCAAGAGACAACTCGATCCCACTACAGGGACGTTCCTTACCACGAAAGAACGTCAGATGTCAACTCGGTAAGCGAAGAAGTCCAAAGACCAACCCGTCCAAGATTATATTTTATGATTTTGTCTTCTGGTTGAAGAGTGTGAATGTGTGTGTGTTTGTGTACCTGTGACATGCCTACCAGCACTGAGGGGCGGTGCTGGGTGGGGGCAGGAGCGGAGGGGAATGAGTGAGGGCTATTTCTCTTTCTCAATTGGATGCATATGCGTGCGTGCGGACATAAACATGTGTGCATACATGCATGTGTCTGTGTGGTAAAAATGCATTGTACACGTTTTCCGTATCTCTATTTTTTTCTTCTTCTTTTTTAGTGTAGTCTGAGTGTGCTCACGGCTGAGGCTCAGGTAGTTTCGCTATATTTGTCTCCTGCGACCTTGGAATTTAGTGTGTACATTTACCGCCCGTAGTAAGAGGCGAGGCGGTGTAGCTCAGCAGAATGTTTAGACAAAGACCAACTGGTGTACTCAGTGACCGCACCTCGCCTAGTGTCGTTTTCTCCCTTCTTCCCAGACCTCTGCTGCAGTGCTGGACAGCTGGTTACTGCGGAGTATTTTCCCCTGGCAAGAGATTTTGTTTAATTAACTACGTAGTCTTTGAAAAGTACGATTTTTTTATCTGCAAGAGGTTTTTATTGTAGTGTCGCCTCACCCCAGCCTTCGACACCAAATTTTGTACTGTCGCTGACCGGCGTGTGCTGATTTGTGTGACCGATGAATGTATATGTAAATGTTTGCTTCATGTCAGGATGCCAAGTTCACACACACAAGCAGTCACTCGCACTCAATACTAACTACAATAAAACATGTGAAACGAAGATCTCATTTCGTATAGACTATATTGCAGTACAGACTAATAATGGTAAAGCGACAACAAATGCCCCGGCATGAGGCCGTTTGAGAAAAAATATATTCGCTGCTTACTTACTTACGCTTGTCACCCCTCCCATGGTATAGGCCGTCGACGAGAGACCTCCTGCGACTCCTGTCCTGTGCTTCTCCTTCGATTTTACTCCAGGTGGTTCCCAGTCTCTTGATGTCTGCTTGGAGGTCTCGACGCCAGGTGTTTCTCGGCATGCCTCTTTTCCTGTTTCCCTGGGGGTTCCATGACAATGCCTGCCTGGTGGTACTGGAAACTGGCTTTCTCAGACTGTGACCAATCCATCACCATCTTCTTCGTCCAATTTCATTCTCTGCTGTTATCTGCTCTGTTCTCTCCCGGAGTCTGACGTTTCTGATCTTCTCTGGCCAGTGGATTTTCAAGATTCTTCTAAGGCAACTGTTTATGAAGATCTGTAAGTTGACTGTGGTTTTTGTCAACCTCCAAGTCTCTGCTCCATATAGGAGAACTGCTTTTACGTTGGAGTTGAAAATCCGGACTTTGGTGTGTTGTGACAGCTCTCTGGAACTCCACACTTTTTTCAGCTGGAGAAAGGCTGCTCTGGCTTTACCGATTCGTGCTCTGACATCTGCATCAGAGCCACCTTTTTTGTCGATGATGCTCCTGAGATAGGTGAAGGACTCCATCTCCTCCAACGGCCGGTGCCAGCAAGCAAGACTGGTTCTTCCCTGGTTGCGTTCAGCCTCATTGTCTTTGTTTTTTGTTTATGGATGGTGAGGCCCACTTGGGACGAGATGTCAGCAAGCCTCGTGGTCTTGTCCTGCATTTGTTGATGAGTGTGGGACAGTAAAGCCAAGTCGTCTGCAAAATCGAGGTCGTCAAGCTGTGTCCACAGTGTCCACTGTATTCCGCTTCTTCTCTGTTCTGTGGTCCTCTTCATGACCCAGTCTATGGCCAGTAGGAAGAGGAACGGAGACAGCAAACACCCCTGCCTGAGGCCGGTTCTGACCTGGAGCTCCCTGGTGAACTGCCCTTCATGGATCACGCGACATGTCATGCCATCGTAGATGCTCTTGATCAGGCAGACGAGTTTTGTGGGTACACCGTAGTGTCGTAGGAGTTTCCACAAAGTCTCTCGGTTCACACTGTCAAATGCTTTCTCGTAATCCACAAAGTTGACGTACAGCGGGGAGCTCCACTCCAGAGACTGCTCCACGATGATGCGGAGAGTGGCAATCTGGTCTGTACATGATCGGTTTACTTTCCTGAATCCTGCTTGCTGGCCTCTCAGCTGGGGGTCGACGGAGCTCTTCATTCTCTCCAAGATAATCCTGTTGAAGACCTTTCCTGGTACTGACAGCAAGGTGATTCCTCTGTAGTTGGAACACTTGCTGAGGTCGCCTTTCTTGGGAAGCTTGATTAGGTACCCCTCCTTCCAGTCAGCCGGCATCACCTCCTCTTCCCAGATCTTTCCAAACAGTGGGTACAGCATCTCTACTGTTGTTTCTAGGTCTGCCTTCAGAGCCTCCGCTGGGATGCCATCTGGCCCTGCTGCTTTGCCGTTCTTCAAAAATGCCACTGCTCTTCTGATCTCTTCCCGGCTGGGTCTGTCACAGCTGATGGGTAGGTCAGTCTCTGCTGGCTGGATGTCTGGGGGGTCGGGTGGGGTGGGTTTGTTCAATAACTCTTCAAAATACTCGGCCCATCTGTCGAGTTAGTCTGCTCTGTCTGCAATAGGCTTGCCGTCTTTGTCTTTACTGGTCTTTCTGTATGGCCATACTTGCCAGACAATCTTCTGGTAATGTCGTAGAGCTGTTTCATCTTGCCGCTGCCTGCTGCCTTTTCTTCTAGGCCGTCTGTGTAGGCTCTCTAGTCTGCTCTGATACTCCTCCTCACCTCGCGGTTGGCTTCCGAGTATTCCTCATGTGCCCTTGCTTTGGCTGCTCTCGTGCGACTGTTCAGTGTTGACAACTGCTTTCTTCTGCTTCCTCACTTTTATCTTCTTCAAGGTGTGTGCCGACAGCCAGTCCTTGTGATGGTGTTTCTTGAACCCCACAGTGTCTTTGCAGGTTGAGTTCAGTGCCTCTCTAACTGCCTTCCACTGCTGCGCTGTGGTGACCGCCTCCTCCTCATTTACTAGCTCCTGTAGCGCTTGAAACCGGTTGGACAGCACCAGTTTGAACTCTTCTCTCACTCCAGTCTCTCTCAGGAGGCCTACATTATAGCGCTGTCTTCTTATTGTCCCTGTGCTGCTTTTCTTTAACTTGAGCTTTATTCTTAAGATAAGCAGATGATGGTCTGAGGCGACATCTGCTCCCCTCCTCACTCGAACATCTTGAAGGGATCTTCTAAATTTCTTGCCAATGCAGATATGGTCTATTTGGTTCTCTGTAGTATGGTTAGGTGAGACCCACGTTGCTTTGTGTATTCTTCTGTGTCGGAAGATGCTGCCTCCAATGACAAGTCTGTTTAGAGCACAAAAGTCTACGAACCTCTCCCCATTCTCACTCATCTCCCCTAGTCCCTGTCTCCCCATCACCTCTTCGTATCCGGTGTTGTCCTCCCCTATTTTGGCATTAAAATCGCCCATGATGATGGTGATGTCTCGCTCCGCACATGTGTCCACAGCACTCTGGAGTCGGTCACACAGTCGTAGAACTCTTGTTTCTCTTCCTCGACTCACTGTCAGTGACATGATTAGTGGGCGCATAACACTGATCTTTTTCAGTCCTGGTTCTAAAGGCTGCTGTGATAATTCTTGGCCCAAGAGGTTCCCAGCCAATCAGCGCTCTCTGTGCCACTGGCCGGGTGTCAACATGAATGCTACACCTTCTGTATGAGGGGGGGGGGGGGGGGTATTCCGGCTCCTCTTCATGACCTGAATACAGAATCATCTCCCCAATTAACAGCCTTTTTTGGTCTGGCTTCACGGATACCTAGCAGGGAAAGGTTGTACTTTTGCATTTCCGCTGCTATCTGGGCGGACTTCCCGCTCTGGTACATGGTCTTGACATTCCATGTGCCCATGATTGTGTCCCTGGATAGAGAGAGGCGGCTCGGTCCTGTCAGTGGCTTCCGAAGACTTCCGGCTTTCACCACACAACGTCATAAATCTTCTGCTAGAAGAACCTTCCTCCTCCAGGAAAGGAATTGCTGTTTGTCTATTCGTCGGTGTTTTTGTAGCTATTTCGTTACTGATTTGCAGGGTGGCGGGAAGCTACCCCCACGCCCAACCCCCTTACTAGGAGGACCAGAGGTTTTCTGTCGGGGTCTCCTTCCCTTAGACCATGTTGTTTCACGGCACCTTATTTCATTCGGTGCACCCGCCCTCTCGCGAGGGTCCCCCTATCCACCACCCAGGGGACGCGCCTCAACGCCATATGGTCCCAGCGCAAGGATATTCGCTGCTGGCCACAATGTAATCAGACGTTACTACAGTAGCGCAGCACAGTACTAATATCTTACTGTAGTAATGCCTGATTACATTGTGACTAGCAGAAAATATATTCTTCTCAAATGGCCTCATGCCGGGGCATTTGTTGTCGCTTTACCATTATTAGCCTGTACTGCAATATAGTCTGTACGAAATGTGATCTTCGTTTCACGTGTTTTATGGTAGTTAGTACTGAGTGCGTGTGTTTGTGTGTGTGAACTTGGCATCCTGACACAAAGCAAACATTACATACACTCATACACATTCATCAGTCACACAAATATAGCACACGGTCAGCGACATTACAGAATTTGGTGTCGAAGGCTGAGTGAAGTGACATCTGTTCATCCATTTGTCAAGAGGCAAGTGACACAGACTAAAGGCTCCGGCAATGATGTTTAATAAAAATTTAAAAAAATCAGACAATTTTGGGTCACTTTATTAGCAAAATATCAGACTTTACAAATAGTGATCTATGTTTAGTTATAAAAGAATAATCAATTTAATTACATGAGCTTTTATGACATCAATTTCTGGAAAAGAATTCAACTATATTTATCAGTGACATAAGCCCCTGATATATGCACCCACCGGTACTGTTTACACTACCAGTGGCTGCATGTACAAGGGGGTTAATTAGCTCCCAGTACTGGTAGCTGTGTGCATAAGAAGGTTAATGAAAATGTCCACATTTGTGAAAAAAATCATATTTAAAATGTATAAATCAGTATGTGCTGGTCTGTGATTTCAGACCTTTAAATCTCCATAAGTAAGAAGACCACCAGGTAAACGATGGGCGCAGTGGAAGCTGCGCACTGGCCTACTGCAGCCGATGTCAGCCCAAGGTTCTCTGAAGACTAAAGACAAGTTCAGAAAAATGGCTGCTCATGACAGTTCAAGGCTGGTTTCACAACAGCTTAGCGCCTCTAGCTGCTGAACTGTTCCGACACCAGTCTTAAACTATTGTGGTCCATCCATCTCTTTGATGTTATAGTATAGGTTATCAGTACGCCCATATCAGGGCATACTGATAACCTATTCCATAACAATGTGATATCCACATACATAGCTGAAATGTTGTGAAAATATGATCTTCAATGTGATGTTTAAATTAATTGGCTTACGTGCTTTCTATACAGACTTCCATTAAAAACGCGAAAAGTGTCTGTAAGTGTACTTGCAAACAAAGAGCCACCCTGACAGCAAAACAAGCACATTTTATTTGTTGCTTACTTCAGATGTTCAGCCTACTGTCTGAGCTACCTTCACACAAAAATTGGATGAAATTGGCTACCTTGAAGGACACAGGGTTTCATTAGTGGTGAAAATAAGCAAAACTGGACACATCCTGTGAAGCAAGTTTCCTGTGGTATGTTTTAACACACAAGTTGTGTGGATTGCTTATGATGTTATTAACTGCCTCAAACGAAATTTGACTCGGAAAAATTCATTAGGGAACCAGAACTTCCGGTGCACATCATTTTCTTAATAAATCTTATTTGATTTAATGTGAATTACTTTCAAACCATTTTGTATGCTACAGTGACTGACACAGAGATAAAGAACACACATGGCCATATCCATTTGATCAGGTAAATATGGTGGCTAACCTAAAAACAAAGAACTTTTTGATTTTCATATTTGTAGGTCATGTTTTATATTTTAGGTGCCTTTGACAAACGAAAAGTAGGTCAAGACCAAACAGGCCGGATTTTCATGCACACGGACCCTAGTGACACTGCACATTGGTTGGCTTTCAGCTGTGTCCTGCAGATGCTCCCCATTTCACTTTCAATATCCTGTGATGGTAGTGTCACTGATGAGGTCATAAGTCATTGATGTGCAATTTTTAAGACTAAACATTCTATTTGCTTACAACATAAAATACTATTTATAACACTTTTTAATAAATGACGTCAAAATAACCAGGATTAAAGCATGATTACAAAGAAATGCGCTATGGTGAAAAATCTGCGTTCTTAATGGAAGTCGGTATATATTATACAGTCAGAATGTGCTGTGTATAGTGACTATATTTTTGTCTTATTGGTGTTCTGCTTTTTATGACAATGTTTCTTACTAATTTTTTTTTTTTTACCTTTCTTTTTTTTATCAGCTGTGAGCTGTAACAAGAATATGCCTTTGGGACTATAAATATCTTGAACCTTGAACATATATCAGGCTTAACATAAACCATACTTAGCTAGCTACCAGTCACCACACACCAGAAAATATACTTCCCTTCAAACGATCAAATCAAGTTTTAAAATAATGGAAAAAAGTGCACGGTTGAAAGTTGGCCGACAAGAAGACAGAAATCTGTAAATCAAACTTTATTGTACAGAAATTTGCATACTTTCAAGATTGAGCCATATTTTATACCAGCAACAAAGATGAAAATGTCCTGCCTTAATTCCAGGAAAAGTCACAAAATTCTAAGGAACAGCAATTCCTGTACAGCACCACACGAAAATCGTTGACTTTGGTCTGTCTGTCTTTTTGCTATTGCCAACTTTCATGCAATTGTTGTAAGAAAAGCATCCAAAACCATGTAGGTAGCGTACTTAGCTAGATTAGCCATCAAATATTCTTGTGATTTTAATTGTGTAACAGCCTCCTAAAAATGACGCAAATATGACACATATACCCGTAAAAGTGTTGACACCCAAATGATGGTCTTTAATGACAGGTGACACTGTTTTTCACAATGACTCTCAAAAGAACACCCATCTGTTATGACCACTTTTTTCTTGCAAAACGTGGATGAAAACAGGTTCTAAGTTGTTAACCCATTCAGCCCTGACGCACAACCACAGGAGATGGGTCAATCATGATAATTTAAGGGTAGTGCCAGATTAGCTTGTTGCCTGTCAGCGCCAAGCTAATCTGGCACTGCCCTTGAATTATCATGGTCGACCCACCTCCTGCAACTGTTGCATAGTCATTAGATGATGCCTCCAAAATTTGGGAAATACGGCCGTCGGGCTGAATGAGTTAATACATAACAATGGCACTTGAATAAAGGAAATGGTCCCTGCTAACCAGGTCAAAATTCAGAAACAAATCTGCAAATTACAATGCACTTAAAAATGTGCATAAATGGTTCCCTCCACCATACAAGAAGCATCCATTAGCACACATATCAATGATAGCCACACTCCTGAGGTTTTACTGTAGAGGTTACACTGCACAAGATGACCCCTATCTGAAACGGTGGATCACTTCAAGGTCTCACGAGAACCTACTCTTGCTGACAGAGATTAGCCGTAGCCCAATTGGTTAGAAAGCACAGAATGTCCAGCAGGATTGCTGAAAGAGTCGCCCATGGCAAATTGAAAATCCAGCAACAGTAGCCCAGCAGGTGACCTCAAAATTTGGAGAAAAAAAGAACGTCTTCATATAACGGGCACCTTAATTTTGTCTTGGGCTACTAATTTTGTAGTCTTGGTAGTCAGCTGGGCTACAGAGACTCAACATTTAGTAGCTCAAGACAAAATACAGGTGCGTGTTAAATTTGTAGGCTTTTTATCACCCCTGTACAGCCGTTTTGGTCTGCAAGGGGCATAGATTCTCATAAGTCCCTACAGCTGCATGGGCTCATGAGAATCTTTGCTCCTTGCTGTTATGGGTCTGTCCCCCGGAGAGGATTATAGGCAAATAGACAATAAAATGATCCTCATTCACAAAAGTCAATCATTCTTTACAACTGAAAACCTTTCATTTTCCTATACTTGTATACAGTATATGTGTATAACACAATTTGTTTGGACACCACAGATACTCAAAACAGAGGTTGCCATAAGATGTGTGTGCTGGACTATGAATTTTGACCTTATGGCCCAGCACATGCTTATGCCTGTGGCTCTATCAGAAGACTCCGTCAACAATTTCCACAACGCGGTTCTCCTTGCGAGCCTTCTCAGCTGCAAAGACGAGAAGATGGCTGGCCAGAGTATCATCTGCCCCTGTCTGTATCAAGTCATGGCTCCCAGACTGCACACAACACACAAAACCACAGGACATTTTCATGTTGTGCAAATTAATGTTTCAGAAATTTCAGGCACATGAATTACAATATGATACAAATCTGTAGCATATGCACATGTGCATAATAACTTTTCCACATCAAATTAAATGTGTGTTACAACTTTCGCTACCTCCGCTACAGTGCATGGCCACTTTGTGGTTCAACTACATGACAGTGTGGATGGACAAACTAGTAAATAATGACTGCAGTAATTTTCATTTTCATTTTCACATCACTGCAGGTGACGAAATTCAAGGACATTTTTCAGTAAGGAACAATAAATAAACAAAATTTATGAAATATAATAACAGAAAACTGTCTGCCAAAAATCAAACATAAATATGTTAGGCTCCATATCTGAATGAATTTTTTTTACTTTTAAGACACCACTAGGAAGTAAACTCTGCTGTAAATTCACTGAAAAAGTAATTTAAATGATGGGTTTTGCCCCATTACAAAGTGAACCACTCGTGCCCAGTCTCACCACTCAAATGCTAATTCAAATTCTATCAGACAACAATTCAGAGCACCTGCCGTTTACTTAGGGAAAACCATCATTTAACCCATTACAACCTGATGATGAAATTATCACTTTCTTTAGATATCCCTTGAGGTCTGCTTCACAGTTCTGGAAACAAATCAACAATAATAGTTCAAGGGTTGTGTCGGAATAGCTTGGCGCCTGCAGGTGCCAAGCTATTCTGACACGACCCTTGAACTATCATGGTCGCTCCACATCCTGTCGCAGCAACTCAGCTGGACTTTATGGGTTAACCCCTTGCACATGCATCGACCAGTACCATAAACAGTATTTTTTTCATCCCTACGTCACATGACCAATCCCTTTAACGTAAACTGTATCACGTGACCGAGCTACAAAAACCCTTGTAGCCAAAAATGGCGGTCTTCTTGTAGCCCTCTTTGTGACGCATCTTGGATGCGTGTTTTGTTCTATAAAAATCACCAAAACGTTCTAAAGTAAAAAGTTACTTACTGTTGTTCAAAACAACAAGCACACTTCTGGAGATGGCAACATCATAAAATATTTTAAATTACATCATAAGTCTATTATGTATAAATGTATATTCCTTTGACGCCAGTCATGTCTGGTGTGATCCAGGTCGTAAGATTTCTTCTTGATTTCTTTTACGAAAATTGTGGAGGAATGAAAACAAATACATTATTGGTAGCAGGAGCTTGCTGCACAGACCCTTGTAGGCCTTCGGGAGGTCAAAGGAACCATTGTACCCCTCAGGCCTTCGAGGTACAATGGTTCCTTTGACCTCCCTCAAGCCTACAAGGGTCCACGTAGCAAACCTCTGCTACTAACATATATCACTGCCTGCATGCACACAGGGGTTAATCTAAAGCTGCTTTGATCTCCCTCAAGCCTACAAGGGTCCACGTAGCAAACCCCTGCTACTAACATATATCACTGCCTGCATGCACACAGGGGTTAATCTAAAGCTGCTTTGACCTCCCTCAAGCCTACAAGGGTCCACGTAGCAAACCTCTGCTACCAACATATATCGCTGCCTGCATGCACACAGGGGTTAATCTAAAGCTACAAGGGTCCACGTAGCAAACCTCTGCTACCAACATATATCACTGCCTGCATGCACACAGGGGTTAATCTAAAGCTGCTTTATGCTCACCCGTAAAGCTGTCACAAAAGAACGCATGAGATGGTAGTCCGCCCCTCCATGACCCCCCAACACACCTCCTGTCTCCGAGTGACAGCTAACTTGTCCTGCAAAAAAAATTGTAAAATGTGCAACATGAAAAATTAATTTTTCTCTAAATATTTTTTTTTTAAAAAATACTTACCGATGACATGACTAATAGGAAGTGTCTACTATTTGCTCAATTTTAGCCTAAGAACCCGTTGTGTTACAACACAACCCGGGAAGCACTCGGGGAACCCCCAGAGGGGCCGAGAGTTGTCTCCCATCCCTGCCCTACCAATTCCGGGTCACATGGTAGACCAACCAGTCGGAAAACTTAGCTCGCCAGCGGCAAGCAGGGCAGGTGGGAGGGTCCTCCGAGTCATGTCATTGATAAGTATTTTTCGAAAAAATATATTTTAGAGAAAAATTAATTTGTTTCCTCAAAAACATTATTGATGACATGACTAATAGGAAGAATTGCGACAAGGAGGCGGGTGGCGCATTCAAAACACCCATAAGGGGTAAACCAGAGCCGTCCTCCCTGTCGCAAACTCACGACAATTTTAGCTAAGTGCGTACCTACAGCGCCGGGAGGGAGTATTGCGCCGCAGAGATGTCCCCCACCAGTGCGAGGTTGTCTCGCTGGCCTGCCAGATCCCTGAGGTAGAAGCGGGCGAAGGTCGATTCTGTCTTCCAGCCCACGGCCGCCACGATGTCTTTGACAGCGCAATTTCGGTCGAACGCGACGCTATTGGCCATGGCCCGTACCTCGTGTGCGCGTATGTGAAGCCTCTTTGCTCTCTGCGGGGAGAGGTCCTGGTAGGCGGACCGTATGACCCAGCGTAGCCAGGACGATATCATCTGGGCTGTTATGTCAGATCTGTCGGGTGTCACTGGTAGGAAGAGGTGTGAGCGTCCTCTCCGGATGGCTTTGGATCGTCGCAGGTAAATGCGAAAGGCGCGCACATGATCTTGTTGCCTGGCCTCCCGGGGAAAGTTCATATTCCTCAGTGGCCGTAAGGTGATCACCTGTGGCGTGGTCAGGGGAGACCTAGTCTTGGCAAGGAAGGCAGGGTCCGTGGGGAGCTGTACTGAACCATCCGCTCTGAACTGCAGGCAGGCAGGGAGCGCTAACAGCGCGTGTAGCTCGCTAACTATGGCCACGGTGACAAGGGACAAGTCACATCCACGAAGCGGGCCAAGGAGTGGTTCGAACCTGGCAGAGTTAAGCCACGTCAGTACCCAGGGTAGGTCCCAGCGAGGAATGAGTGAGCGGGGAACTGGTGGCTGCAGGCTGAAATGAGTCATAAGGTCGGCGAGGTCTTTGCAGGCGCCGAGATCCAGGCGGCCGAGGTGCCGGTATGTGTCAGCAATCATGGACAGGTACCCCCTGTTGGTGATAGGGGCCAACTCCTGGTCTCCAAAGAGCCAGAGGAAGAATTCCACGAGCTGGGGATTCGTCAGTTCGGTGGGGGCAAGGCGCTGGTGGTCGCACCAAGAGCACAGTACTCGCCATTTTCCCTCGTACACACTTCTGGTCGAGGGTCTGTGGGCAGCAGCGATCGCCTCCACTGCTGCACTTGAGAAGCCGCTAGAGGTGAGGGCTTGCCGCACAATCTCCAAGCGTGAAGGAGGAGCGGCTCCGGGCACGGGTGGAAAAGTGGCTGGCGGGGTTGCTTGAGCATGGTGCTCGGAGTAGGTAGCAGCAGGGGGGAGCGGGGGGGGGGGGGGGGGGCCCGTGGCGAGACTGGAGGTCGGTGGTCCAAGAGCGGTTCCAGAACGGGGCGACCAACAAGACGACCGCATTGCATCCTCGAAGCTTGAGGAGGACTTTGGGAACGAGAACCGTCGGGGTGTAAGCGTACGCGATGAGACCGTCCCAGGGAATGGAGAGCGCATCGACCGCCCAGGCAAGGGGGTCGGGGAGACGAAGAGGGGAAGCTGGTGATTCCAACTCGTGGCGAACAGGTCGATCATAGGGGTCTCCCAATGAGCGCAGATCATCTGAAAGATGTCCCTGCGGAGCGTCCATTCCGTGTGCAGAAACTGGCCGCGCCGGGAGAGAGAGTCGGCCAAAACGTTCAGGTGTCCTGGAATGTGTCGGGCTCGGAGAGAAATGCCGCGGTCCTCACAACAGCACATCATACGGTACAGGAGCATGCACAGGTCGGGGGAGCACGTCCCGCCCTGTTTCTGAATGTAGGACACCACCGTCGTGTTGTCCGAGAGGACGAGTAGTTCCTGGTGATGCAGGTGAGCCTCCCACGCGATGAGGGCTTGCCAGACTGTGAGAGAGCTGTGGGGGCGGAGGGAGAGCTGTGGGGGCGGAGAGGCCAGGGGGACTCCCGAGGCGAGCCAAGAAGTGTCCGCCCAATGCCAAAGATGGGGACGCAGCATCTGAGTCACAGGCACCAGGGCAGTCATGTCGCCGGAGGACGCCCGCCAATGGAGCAGGAGGTGCAGCCGCAGCGGCCAGGAGTGAAGACGACCGAGGGGGAGAAGATCCGCGGCAGCGTTCATTAAGCCGAGAAGCTGAAGCTACACTCTGGCGGGGGCCGCATCCTCCCAGGCTAACTGGCCGGCTAGGGCGGCAATCTTCTGTATCCGTGGCTCTGGTAGATGTACTCGGTTGAGGTCGGTTGCAAATTCCATGCCGAGATGGGCAAAACGGCGTGAAGGAGTGAGGTCCGACTTGCCCGCGTTGATCAGGAAGCCCAAGCGCGATAACAGGCGAAGCAGAGCATCCCTGTCCATCATTAGGTCGGCCTCCGACTGGTTGCATAGGAGGAGGTCGTCTAAGTAGTTCGACTTTGGACTGGAAGACGCCTGTCGGGCCTTGGCCACTACGGCGTCCATGATGCGGGTGAACACCCAAGGGCTGAGGTTGAGACTGAATGGGAGGGTCCGAAACTGGTACACGACACCGTTGACTGCGAAACAGAGGTATCTCCTGGAGGCCTGGTGCATCAGGACGTGGAGATATGCGTCGGACAAGTCCAGGCTGACCGCGAAGTCTCCGGGCTGCACGGAGTCTTCTGATAGAGCCACAGGCATAAATGTGCCAAGGCCGGAGATCCACCGGAGGGAGAGTAGCGGAGAATGACTAGGAATGGCCCGTGTACCAGTCGCGGCGGAAGGCGATGTCAAGTATGGTTGGCATCTCGTAGGTCTTTGAAGCCAGGTGGCTGGGGGAGGGATTTGAACTTCTTCACTTGACGGCCCGCGTCGACGAAGGTGGAGACCTTTCTCTTGAAGGGGGGGGGGGGGGGAGACGCAGGGCAAGCGTCTGCAGGAAGGGGGAAGGGTCGCGGCGATGATCCGAGCGGCCTCGTCGAGGGCTAGCAGCGTCTCTGCACGAGAAGCCGACGGAAGCCTAGGGGAGTCCGGCTCATCACGGGAGCGAGGCGAGGGCGAGCGGCTGTCAAAGTCGCCCAGGGCTGAGACGGAGTCCTCAGGGAGTAGACTCAGGGCCTCGTCATCCATGGGGCAGGAGGGCGCAAGGGAGGAGCCCTCAGTAGCAGGGGTCCGAAGAGACGTAACACGGGTATCCTGCGGTCCACGGCTGTCCAGGGACAAGACGTGTCGACGGCGAGGGGGCGACGAACGCAGCGAGTCGCGGCGAGGCGGGGCTGGAGCGCAACGGGCGTCTGTCACGGGGAGAGCGACTGCGATGCCGGGAGCGGGGACGACAATCCCTCAAAGGCGAACTCCTGGAGGGGGCCTCCGGGAGAAGACGATCGGCATCGAGAGCGTCAGGGCGAGGGAACAGAACGTCGGGAGGGAGCGTGAGACGAAGTGGCGCGCTATGAGGACGAGGAGGGTCGGGGGCTGCAGCCGCGATCATGGTGTGTGGTCCTGTCCTTCCGATGGCGCTCGTCGGGCGAGCGAGAGTGTCTGGAGCTAGTGGCGGAACAGGAGGTGTCGGGTCCGTGGCTGGACTTTAAACACCGGGGCGCAAGTCTCTGCTGGCCGGGCTCAATGAGGCGGGTGCTCTGCCGGCATCTAGACCCCTCGGAGGAGTCGGCGGGCTTTCCGAGGAGAGACATACGAGGACTGCCAGTTACTAAGGCATGGCGCAAGGCACGATGCTGCAGCCGGGCTCAGTGAGGCGGGCACTTTGCCGGCATTTAGACCCCTCGGAAGGGTCAGCGGGCTTGACAGTGGACGCAGTCCTGAGGTAAGCACCTTTGGCGTTTGTCCGACGTGTCGTCCGTTCCAAAAGGCCGGGTCGGGGAGAAGCGGTTACTTCTCTGGAAGCGGATGGGGGCGGCAAAGGAGCCGGTCGGTCGCTAGCTGGCAAGGGGCGCTCGCGCCGGTAGAAACTCCAAAGGTGAGACCACCGTAGCTTGAGCCAGGATGAGCAGACATCACAGAGGTGGTCCGAGAAACGGCTAGCACAGGGGAGGCAGACCCCATGGTCATCCGTCGGCCACTGGAAGTCGCCACACTGAGAGCATGTAAGCACCTGGGAGCTGCAACACATATCAGGCATGCTAGGCGACCGAGCGTGGGCACCTGAGAGCATAATACAAACGACAAGGCGGAGCCTATGGTCGAATCAACTGCGACACATGTCCGACACCACACGCTAAAAAGGCGAGAGCACAAGGGGCCACGCCAAGCTAAGACGATCGTCGGGTGCACAATGGTACGACACATACAAATGAAACGAAGCGTCGCTGGCCAACGGTGGCGCTAACCACCCGTAACAGCGAGAGCACAAGGGGCTCCGCCAAGCTAAGATGAGCGTCAGGCGCGCAATGGTAAACAAAGTACAAGCAAAGCGTAGTGCCGCTGAACAACTGGCGCTAGCCACCCGCTAACGGCGAGGGCACGAGGGGCCCTGCCAAGCTAAGACGAGCGTCGGGTGTCAGAATAAAGGACGTACGAAAGAGAAACGAGGCGCCCCAGGTGCAGCTGGGGCCCGGCTCGGGGCCCAGCTGAGGACTGTTACCGCTACCTTACCTCTCCGACGAAGCGGGGGGGGGGGGGGGGGGGGGGGGGGGGGGGGGAGGGGGGGAGGGGAACCTCCATAACACCGGCCCAGCGCAAGGCGGAAAAAGGCGGGCCACGCCAGGCAAGCGCAGAAGAGGCAACGGTAGCCCAGGCAAAGAAGCCCTCTCAGCAGGAAACCCGCAGGGGAGAAGCACTGCAGCACAGGCAGAGGAGAACACGAAGTCCAAAGTCGAGCATAAGCAAGACGACCGGGCACCGGTCGGAGCAATACAGGCTAACGCTGAACACGTCTTCACAGCGCGAGCTAAGTAAGACGACTGGTTGGTCTACCACGTGACCCGGAACCGGTAGGGCAGGGACGGGAGACAACTCTGGTTCCCCGAGTGCCTCCCAGGTTGTGTTGCAACACAACGGGTTCTTAGGCTACAATTGAGCAAGTAGTAGACACTTCCTATTAGTCATGTCATCGGTAGTGTTTTTGAGGAAACAAAATTAGATACAGGTCTCAGTAGTGACCATGAGATATACCTCTGCTATTTGGCGAGGTTCCAGTGGACACCTATGTACTAGGTACTGGTCAAACTCTCAAGATTACCATTGCAACCATTTGGAAATCACTAAGAAAAATGATTTAAATCAATTTTCCTCACAGAAGAAATGTTTCCCCATGGAAATCAACCAAACAGAATTTTTTGGAAGAAATAAATGTATCTGAGGACTATCTGATGCACATGACATCTGTTAAATAAATTATCTAATCACAATATAGACTGATTGCCTCAGAACATGAAGCCTATTTCTAGGCCAGTCGATGATGGATTGTAATGTCAGTGTGCAACAAAATAACTAACTCACTCGAGGACTGGGTCAGAAAGCTGTACACCGAAATATTCTTCAAGCCAGCATCACAAGTTATCTCCCCCTGAAAAAGAGAGCGTTGCCTTTACCCCCTTGTGCATGTAGTCACCAGTGCCATAAACAGTACGGTTGTCAGCATACACAAGGGGGGTTAACCCATTTAATCCATTCAGCCCTGAGGCACTGCAGCAGGAGATGGGTAGACCATGATAATTCAAGGGTAGTGCCAGATTAGCTTGGCGCCTGTCGGCGCCAAGCTAATCTGGCACTACACTTGAATTATCATAGTCATTATTTTGGAAATACAGCCGTCGGGCTGAATGAGTTAACCCAAGGCTGCATTTTTCAAATTTCTGCAATACCTATACACCAGTTGCAGGAGATGGATCGACTATAATAATTAATGCCAGATAAGCTTGGCACCATTAGGCGCCAAGCTAATCTGGCACTATTCTTCAATTATCACGGTCGATCCATCTCCTGTTGTAGTGTGTCATGGCTGAATGGGTTAAACAACTACCAGGTGGAAGCATGACACATATTTCCTAGCCACACATGTCCATCCTTATCTGGGAAGGTGCCAAGCTAATCTGGTATAACCATGCCACTGCCATGGCTGATCTATCTCCCATTGCAGTATTACAAGGGAAGACTCCAAGCTCATTCGACCCAACCCTTGAACTATCATGGCCGATCCATCCCCAGCCGTGGTGTCCTAGGGTGCATGCGTCAATCAGAGTGTGCAAAAAGGTCATCGGGTCCATGTCGGCTGCTGCTGAATGCGAGCCAACAGCGGCCAATGTCAGACCGATGGCCTTTGCTTGCTGGGCACATAATCCAGCAAACTATGCTAGTCGATGTAGTACAAACCTTTGTGCCGTACACCATGACTTCACGTTCGCACAGCTTACTAGAGAAGGCCACCATGGTTAGACTGGCTGTGGCACCGTTGTCAAACTGAAAATTTGTCACCTGTGAAGCAAAAAAACCCAACAAGGGCTGCACTGCCAGTGGACTAGACTGTCTATGGGAATCGTTCTAAATTCAAAGTAAAAAATCCCCAGCTATCGAAGGCAGAAGAATATAAAGTGGCTTCTGCGAGAAGCATATATATCCTTATGAGCCCCTGAGACTGTGGGGGCTCATGAGGATCTATACATCTTGCGACTGGGTGATGTTCACATTTTCTCAGCAGTTAAAGGTTTAATCCCTTCAAAGCCAGTGGTGGCAGATTGTGTTTTTAATCATTGTTAGTTTAACCCATTTCTCAAATTTTGGAGGCGTTGCCTAATGACTATGTACTAGTTGTAGGAGATGGATTGATCATGATAATTCATGTGTAGTGCCAGATGAGCTTAGCGCCTTCAGGCGCCAAGCTCATCTTGCACTACCCTTGAATTATCATGGTCGATCTATCTCCTGCTGCAGAGACTCAGGGCTAAATGGGTTAACATCAACGCGCCCCAATCAACCACGGAACGTGGACACATCTGGTGCCAAATGCACTGAGTAAAGACAACCAACAACACCACGTGGGCGGCAAACAAACGAAAGAAATGCGATGCTGAACTTTTTCTCCCTGCACAATTTTGTTTCTGTCAGAAATCTGCTGGTGTTTGCTCGGAAAATTGGGATCCAAGGAAAATTCTGATGCCTGCTTACCTGATGTGACATGACATCGTTATCACATTCATAAACACATCGGCCGTAGGGACCAGTCTTCAATGCATCTGTCACACTCTCAATGTCAGGCACTTCTGCTATCACAGACAATGGCCAACCCCTGTGACCCTGAAAGAAAAATAGAAAAAAAGAACATACGATCTGAGATGACCAGTAAACAGTTTACTTTCTAATTTATCTTTGTTTATTTATCTTAATTTTGTATTTCATGTCATTAGTTATGAAACCTTTAAGGTTTTTGTTTCAGACACATGCACGAAATCCAGACAAAACAGGGGACAGAGTTGACACTTTGCTTCTTCACACTGACAAGTAGCAAATGTTGTAGATCTATGTACTTTTTGGTCTATTTTGAAAGAGTTTCTAGTCCTTTTTCAAAATGGGCAAACAAATTTTAAAAACACATGCAATATTAATAAATCATGTTGTAACTGTCATTTCTAAACTTGTTTCTTTCTCCGTTGGGTTCTTCTCAGGCACATGCATGTAAATGCTCAAATCAACTTGTATCAATTGACATATAAATTTAAAAAACTGACATATTATAAAGACACACATTTGTTGTTAATGTTCATAACTGACAATGTTACCTCTTTGGCAGGGGCTAGGTAGATTCTTTTGGCAGAGTACGGACAGTCACGCTCAATGCTGCAGTCAAGGCATCTGTCTCCTGCACCCTCAGGCTGCACACAGGACAAGAACTGTTAACCCTTTTAGTACTGATTGTCAACCAACTCTCCTCACTACAGCATGAGATGGATCAACCATGATACTCAAGGGTGGTACCGGGACAATTTGGCGCCTAAAGACGCTAACTATTCTGGCACCCCTCTGGAACTATCACGGTACAAATTGTCTCGAAAATGAAATTTCTAGCGTTGGGGAATTTTCTTCATATAATTTTTATGTGCTTAACCCCTTGACTGCAACTGAAATGTACAGACCTAGTTACATGTCTTTACCACCAAGTGGTAACCCCAATGTGCAAAAGACCATCGGGCCGACGTCGATCACCGTTGGCCAGCACACGGCTGTGCGCAGGTCAATGGCGGCCAACGTGGCCCCAATGGCCTATGTGCACAGTCGATAACATTGATACACCTGTTATTTTATGCCAGCAAGATAACCAATCAAATTAAACAAACTCTTAGGCATCTACAGTCTTTCAACAAAGTTTCTTTTTCCATGGAAATAAAGTGCGTTGCATCCAAAGTCAAAGCACCCATTCAAAGTTATTGGGAGTAAAGTTGTATCAAAGCAGTAAACAATTTTACTATGCGGACTTCAGAACAGAGAGAGGTTCAAAACATAGCAGCATTGTGTTTTGAGTGACCACCCTTAACCCATTCAGCCCTGATGCACTACAGCAGGAGATGGATCGACCATGGTAATTCAAGGGTAGTGCCAAATTAGCTTGGCGCCTGTCGGCGCCAAGCTAATCTGGCACTATGGATCGACGATGATAATTCAAGGGTATTGCCAGATTAGCTTGGCGCCTGGCGGCGCCAAGCTAATCTGGCACTACCCTTGAATTATCATGGTCGATCCATCTCCTGCAACAGATGCATAGTCGTTAGATAACGCCTCCAAAATTTGGGAAATGTGTGCGTCGAGCTGAATGGGTTATAAGAGATCATCTGTTAGGAAAGACCATCATTTAGGTGGCTGTAGCCACCCCAACATTATTGAATGACACGTCACGTTCCGCTCGTCAAGAGCACCTGAGGACCACTTTATATTGCAGGTAGATGGCAGCTCAAAACAGGTTCCACTGTACATTCCATTACAAAGCACCCCAGGAAAGAAATGGCAGATTCCTTGTAAAATGTGTGCTGGTCTGTGGTTTTAGTACAAACGTAGTACATCATGTTATGCCAACTCTATTGTCCCTCAGGCTGTTACCCTTTTCAACAGTAATATCAGTAGATAGTACATCACATTATGCCAACTCTATTGTCCCTCAGGCTGTTACCCTTTTCAACAGTAATATCAGTAGTGTCTGTCAACATTCTTTAGTACTAGCCCTTTCAGTAGTTCACTGCAACATTGCTGACACCAGAAGCACAGGGGGCAAATGCCATAAGTGTTTCTGATGCCGAGTGTTACAAAGGTAACAGTACATCTGTTACAGTTCATCTCTTTAACTGAGAGTTATAGGTTATTTAATTAATTGAATCAGTGACTGATGATGCCATGTGTTGTATGGGCAGACAGTGAATTTCCCCATGAGGGATTAATAAAGTATTATTGTATTGTATTGTTTTGCGCTCTATGGCTGTTATCCATAAGCATAAGGTTTTGGACCAGAGACCAGCACACACATGAAACACTGTACACAGTCCGAGTCAGTCTAAAGCACCCCCACACCTTGTCTTCTTTACGAAAATGAGTCAGGTTCCCAAAGGAAGACACACGCAGACACCTGCCCGATTTCCCCATCCACCAACTGATTAGGTCCACATCGTGACAGCACTTTGCAAGGAGAGAATTCGAGCTCTGAGCTTCATTTCGCCAGTTGCCGCGAACATATGAGTGCGCAAAGTGCCAAAAACCCACCTATGTTAAAAAAAAAATACATTAAAGAAAATAAATGAAGCAAACAAAATGCTACCAAGTGAAAATAAGTGCAATGATGCAAAAAGCTACTTGCAGATTTTGTATGTATGTCTATTTCTTTTTAGCACTAACCCCTTGAGTGCTAAAGACAATACAGCAAAGTGATATTGTCAGTAGCAGTCAAGGTGTCAAATATAGCAGATTGATCACTTTAGTTTTACTCATTCTCACATAGTAATGGCTTTCACAACTATGAGCAGTGACTATGAAAACTGCATGTGCCAGCTATAGAAGATGTAAGTGGACTTTTTAATATAGCTAGCGAGGAACGCCAGATTAGCAGGCTCCTGAAAGGACACATTGAACTATATCTGTGTTTGATCTCTTGAGGCCCTTTGTTCCACGAGAAATCCAAGGAATTAAGTAAGTGTCTTTGATCTCAGGTTTTTGACAATCGGTATTTTCTTTTTTTTTTTAATCTGGTCAGAATAGCACCCATTGTTAAAATCAGCCTTACCAAATGGTAAAATTGTAAATTCTAGTATTGTTTAATGATTTTCGTTATCCTTAAAAAAATACCCGTTAACACGAACGCTGTTTATATCGTGACCCATCTACTTCTTACAGATGATACACAGGCATCATGGCTGCCTCCAAAAGCTGCAAGTCATTATTAGATATGAATGAGCTGAAAGCGGCTGAACAAAATCTGCTTGACTTTTTGCATGACCGCACTTTTCGAATCATGCATCAATCATTTTAAAACAGTACCTTGTCTGATTTATGGAAATGAGAGACGCTACCAAAAGATGAGACTCGCACGCATTTTTGTGGCAACATCCAATGAGAGATGAGGTCAACATCATGACAACATTTTGCCAGCAGCGAGAAGGAGCTCTCCGCCTCCTTGCACCAGTTGCCTCTCACAAAGGAGTGGGCAAAATGCCAGAAGCCGACCTGGTCATCAAAATAATTTCCACACGCCCCATCACCAATTCGGCCCTAACACATTGCACTGACCATGATACATGTAGTTCAAAGCACACTGGTTGTCTCCCTCGATTTGCTACCGCTGATAAGCGGTAGCAAATCGAGGGAGACAACCAGTGCGGTTGAGCTGGTATACCTTGCCCTATCCTGGGTGTAAATGTAGACAGAACACATGTACGCAGGTTTGTTTACACTATCCATTTGTGCCGAGGTGTATAACATACACAGAACAAAAAGAAAATGTGTGCATAAAAGATAACATTCTGAAATCACAGGAAAACTGCATGGCTGAAAGCGACAACTGAAGTCACATGATGATTACTGTGAGATCCTACTCTTGGGTACATTTCTACGCATTTTCTGTTGGTCTGTGTACATTATACACCTCAGCACAAATGGACAGTGTGCAAAAACCTGTGTACATATGCCTTGTGTACAGTTACACCCTGGATAGGATGAGGTGTATTTTACCCCTTTTCTAGTTTCTGAGTACCCTTTTATGTAATAAACATTCAACAGTCTTTGTCAAAAAAGTAATTACTCCTTTACTAAATCTTCATCTTCATTTGAACATCAAACAAAACGTTCATTGAAAAGAAAAAAACAGCTAAGATTCTACTTAACCCATTACATACTGAGGCTGATTTTTTTTTTTTTAATTTGCTTATTGTCCTATGAAGGCTGCATTACAGATTAGGAGATAGAGCAAACATTTTAGTTCAAGGGTGGTGCCAGAATAGCTTGGCACCTGAGGCACCAAGCTATTCTGGCACCACCCTTGAACTATCATAGGCAAATTAATTTAAAGCCGTAGGTGTATTAGGATGAAAAGGGTTAACACCCTTGTACATGCACCCACTGGTAATCTGTACAGTATTAGTGACTGCATGCACCCACTGGTACTCTTTACAGTATTTCTATTAGTGACTGTATGCACACAATGTGGTTCGGTCATTCGCTGCATGTCGCATACAATAACAAAGCTTTATGCTTTGTATCTGGATGTGGCACATCGTGAATGAGTTATCCTCATTCTTACCGGTTCTGTGTGCTGAATGCTGACAACATTTCCAATTTCTCCACTGTCAATTATTTCTTTTATCTTCCTTGCCCAAGGTGCATAGCGAAGAACGTGACACACCGCCAGGAGAGTGTTGTTTTTCTTGCATGAGGCCACAATCTCACGGCAGTCTTCTTCCGTCACCTGACAATGACATCAGTGTTATGATAATAATACAGCTAATTACAGAAGTGCTTTATCACGACTGAAAACAACTTAAAGTGCTGATGAACTCAACAAGCACGCAAACATGAAACACGTGCAACCATACAAACACAGACCACAAACACAGCACATTCAAGTGGTGCTTTGTAAGAAATCAGTATAGCCAAAGGTACTAGCCAATGACTTAACGAGTCATAATTTATAACTCCCCTTGGTTTGAGTACAATTCTGCCAGCGCTAGCCTCACCTATCTGGTTTGTAAGTATCTATAACTCGAGGCAAATTTGTATCGTTACATTGTTGTGTAATGTTCTGTGCATCTACTGTGGGAAATCAGGGTATTTACCCGACCACATATGGTAGCGCACCTTCATGTTTGTGTATGTATGTTTCTCCTGCCTACTTCCTAAGTTCCGGAGAAAGACATGGGTTATATAAGAGACCTGATCCATTCTTTTTTAGGATGGAAATGATCGTCTTGTTCTATACCTGCGTATTTCTCTGTGGGCTGGCAATTGGGTGCCTGATAGGAGGAGGAGGAGGAGGGGGGGGGGGGGGGCCAGGGGATCTAACTGTTTGTCTGTCCAGTGCTGTGATTCCCCTTGGTTTGAGCATAATTTATAAACCCCCTTGTGCATGCAGCCATCAGTGTTGTAGAGAACCAGTTGCTGCATGTAAAAGGGGGTTAAAATTAACAAACCTGAATAATCACTTACTGCCATTGGTTTTTCAAGCAGCAGGTGATAGCCCTTATTAGCAAACGCCACTGCCGGTCCCTGAAATGGAACATATTTCATAATTGTAACAAACATTTGTAACTGTTGGTCAGCTATTTGATTATGCTGTTACATAGAAGAAGATGGATGATAATCACCATCATCTTAATACTACTAATAACACTGGTTGCCATAATCTGTACATGTAAACTTGTGCAGGTTGAGCGTTTTGTTATTATTTTACAAGTTTCATGCCATACATTCTGCATGCAAAAACTTGTAATTAAATGTACTCACTCTCTCTCTCTCACTTGTATATATCTGTTCAACTTTGTTCTTGTTTGCATTGAGTGAAACACCAGGGACAGATTGTACGACAGGTTTTATAAACCTAAATCTATATCCTTGTGTATTAAAGTTGCATCATCATAATCATCATCTCTCTCTCTCTCTGTCTCACATATACCGCCGTGAGATGGCTCAGTCACCTGCTCGGCGTTAAACCCCAATAACTAACTCTCTCTCACATACAATTAAAGCTGCTGTTACCTTGTGCTCTCGGTCTGGTGTGGCAATTATGACACAGTCAGCAAATTTTCCCCTTTCTACTGCATCACGCCAGTCTGTAAAAATAGCATCTGAGTTAAAAATGTTTTTTTTTTTAATAAAATGATCTACATATACTTTCAGTTTTTCGCACTCATGTGTGTGTGCGTGTGCATGTGTATGTGTATGTGAATGTGTGTGTGTGAGAGAGAGAGAGAGAGAGAGAGAGAGAGAGAGAGAGAGAGAGAGAGAGAGAGAGAGAGAGAGAGAGAGAATTGAATTGAATTGAAACTTTATTTTCTAAGGATGAAGACAGTAGGCACGCAGGCCTTTTTACACGTCTGTCCTTAATAACATTTAAAATAAATATAACAGCAGAAAAGATAACATGACAAATAAATAAAAATTAAAAGAAGAGAGGATAATAATAATAATAATAATAAACAAAATATTTCGCGTGCGCGTGCACACACACACACGCACACACATACACACAGACACAGACACACACACACTTTCAGTCAGATGTAAGGCAACACAAGGGTAACGCATGGTGCTTATTACTCAAGTGATGCATTTCAATTACGCACGCACCCACACACACAGACGCACACATACTCACGCATGCGCATACATCAGATTTAAATAAACCTAAAAGTAATCATAGATTATATGAAAGAATATTAACTCTAAGATTTCAACTAAAAACTGAATGAGTAAAGTTAAAACTTCAAAAGTAAACTATTGAACACTAAACATCAACTGTAACTATTGAGGAATTGAAAATATCACACATACACACACACACAGACACACACACTGACATATGGCGGCCGATGCACACACGTATGCTAGTTGTAAGGCAGCACAAGAATAAAGTAAATCACCCATTACTCGAGTGATGCGTTACACACACACACACACACACACACACACACACGCACGCACGCACGTACGCACTCACACACACACATTCAGTCAGATGTAAGGCAGCACAAGGGTAACGCATGGTGACTGTTACTCAAGTGATGCGTTACAATCATGCACGCACGCACACACACACACGCACACATACTCACACGTGCACATACAATAGATTTAAATAAACATAAAGATGATCATAGATTATATGAAAAAATATTAACTCTAAGATTTCAACTAAAAACTGAAGGAGTAAAGTTAAAACTTCAAAAGTAAACTATTGAACACTAACCATCGACTGTAACTATTGAGGAATTGAAAAAAAAAAAAATACACACATACACACACACATTCAGTCAGATGTAAGGCAGCACAAGGGTAACGCATGGTGCCTGTTACTCGAGTCATGCGTTACATTCACACATGCACGCACACATGTGTGCCAGATGCAATGCAGCGCAAGAGTAATGCGAGACGGTCATTACTCGAGTGATGCGTTGCACCACACACACACACACACAGTGAGTCAGATGTAAGGCAGCACAAGGATAACGCACGCCGCCTATTACTCGAGTGATGCGTTACAATCACGCGCACACACACACACACACAGCCACACACACATTTGAGCGTGCAAATATGATGCAAGTTGAATGTATGATAGCAGATCAAAGTAGCATGATACGGAATCAGAATTAATGATCATCTTCATGATACTATTAATAAAGTTTGTAGAGTACATCTAATCTGTTCGATTATTTCTGAGTAAATATTGTAGTAGTTGGGCTTTGAAGGAGCTCACAGACTGTGCTGATTTAATCTTTTTGGGGAGTGCGTTCCACAGTATTGTACCCGAGTAAGAAAAAGACATCTTGAATATGTCTATTCTGGGATTTGGAACTACCAGGTCATTTTTACGTGTGTTGTAGGGTGTGCTAAAAGTCTTGAAAAGATTAGATATGTAAGCTGGTGTTTTTCCTCCTGTGACCTTATATACCATTACTAACTTATTAAAAACAAAGTGTTGACGGAGAGGGAGCATATGAAGTAAAGCAAGTTTTTCGTCGGTACTGCTTTGTTGTGGAATGTTTTTATCTAATATAAGTTTCGCTGCTCGCCTATGGAGTGAGTTTAATCTTTTTAAATTTGCATCGCTACAGCCATCCCACACAGATGAGACATAATCAATATGCGATTTAATGTGCATTATAGAATAGTTGTCTTGTTTTTCTGTCAGTGAAATATTTTAGTTTAGCAAGAAGAAACAAATTTCTTGAGACCACCTTGCATATCTTATCTGTTTGGCTCTGCCAGCTGAGACAGTTATCAATGTGTGTGCCAAGTACTCGAAGTTCTTTAACTTGCTGAATTTGTTCTGATCCCAGAAACAAGTTCAGAGGGGGATTGAGCTGATGTTTTTGTCTGGTGGCGACGAGCATGCACTTTGTTTTACCAGTGTTTGGAATCATGAAATTATCCGCACACCATTTTGATGTAACATTTAGACCCTGCTGAAGGGTGAGGTTGACACTGAAAACATTTGCATCAGAAAAGTCTAATGTGCCATCATCTGCAAAAAGGCTGCAGGTGACTCCAGTGGGAGAAATATGTAGAGGAAGATCGTTTATAAAAAGAGAAAATAATAAGGGGCCGAGTATTGATCCCTGTGGCACACCATGACGAATTATACCCTCTGCAGATTGTTTGCCATTTACATGAACAAATTGAGTTCTATTCTCTAGGTATGACTGAAAAAACGCCACAGCGTTGCTACTAAGCCTGTATGCTCTAAGTTTCTGTATAAGTAGATTATGATTGACTAAGTCGAAAGCTTTGCTAAATCTAAGAATACTGTCCCTGTCGTTTGCAGTTTGTTCATTGCATCGAGCCATCTATCAATCAGATGAATCAGCGCTGTATGACAAGAATGGCGTTGTCGAAAGCCTGATTGCAAGGGGTGTAAAACTTGATGATTTTCCAGGAACTGTTGTAAATGATGGTGAATATGTTTTTCTATTGGTTTTGACAAAGTTGAAAGTAAGGAAATGGGCCTAAAGTTATTTGGCTCAGAAAGATCTTTAGTTTTGGGCAAAGGAATGACTTTTGCTTTCTTTAGGCTGGACGGAAATGTTCCCTGTCGAATACAAAGATTGTAAATATACGTCAGAGAATCAACTATATATGTGAGAGCTAGTTTTAGTATTGCAATACTAATGCCATCATGACCAGTTGATCTCTTATTTTTTACCTGAGATATCGTTTTACCAACGTCATAAACCGTTATAACAGGAATGTTGAAAATACTTGACTTGAGCTTTTCGGCACAGAATTTATCAAGTACGTCTGATATTTGTGACATGTTTGGACAACTTTGTAATAGGACATCAGCAGCAGATAGGAAATGTTTATTAAATGTATCTGCTGAAACACTGGTGCATGCCGGTTTTTGTTTAGATTTTGTAAATGTGTTCAGGGCGCGCCACACTGTAAATGTGTCCCTTTTCTCATCAATGATCTTTTTAAAGTGACACTTTTGGGCTTCACGAACAAGATATTTTACCTTATTTCGCTGTTTACGATAGGCATCAAATTCCTTGTGTTTTTTAAGTTCATTACGAAGTGACATTGCATCCTTGATATCTTTATTTAACCACAAGGGAGGTTGTGCACTTTTTACACGTTTTTCTCGGTATGGTGCATGTTTATCCAGTACACTTAGAAAAAGCTCATACCATTCTGCAAGCGCAGAATTGGGATCGGTGTAATTATAAACGTGACTGAAACATACTTGACAGAGATCCGATAGGAAAACATCTTTATTAAAGTGTTTATAAGATCTGAAACTAATAGTGATGTGTTGATGATTTTTGGGGCGTCGGTCACCTTTCAGAGCCCAGCTACAACAGACGGGGTAATGGTCACTAATAGCAACCTCGGGCACCTGCACCCCTAATACTCTAGTCTTGTTGTTTGTGTAAATATGGTCGATCAATGTTGAGGAATTGGCAGTTACTCTTGTTGCTTTAGTGACCAACTGTTTGAGACCAAACAAAGTAAGAGTAGTTTACCAAGCAGGATTGGAAGAAAACAAATTGATGTTAAAGTCGCCTAAGATTAATAGATCAGAAGTACATTTGGTTGCATTGTCCATCATTTCCGTAAATGTGTCATACCATTCAAAAGTGGCTGAGGGATTTCGATAAACAAAGCAGATTAATAATGGGGTGGCTTTGCTTGCTTTAGTTCAATCCAAGCGCTTTCCACTAGGTCTGATTCTAGATCTGTCCTTCTTCGAGCGCAATCCCTAATTGAATTGTTTAAATACACGGCTATACCCGTGTGTTTAGGGGAAACAGGATCGCGACGAAATACATGAAAACCCGGGATAGAAATGGCTTCATCACTGATGTTAGAGCACAGTCGTGATTCAGTTATTCCAAACACGTGGAAAGCATTTGGTTGACTCAACATCGCACATAAATCTGGAACTTTGTTATACAAATGATATATATTTAAATGTCCTATAAGCAAATGATGCGTATCAGGCTTGTCTGTAGACATAACTGATGTAGAAAGATAACAATAAATCAACACCTATGAACCAAGAGCAAAAGATATATATTATTGCATAGACGTGTGTTGTTTCTCAGTGCAGACGAGGAAAAACAAAGCAGTCTATACGTTGACACACTACAAGTTCAATGTGTCTTGACCAACTGTCCAGTAGATGAAGAGTTACTCGAAGTTTTCCAAAAAGCATCAATAATCGCTTATGACTGATGGTGTGCTGGGAAACACAAGGAAAAAATAGTGTCACAGTGCACTTGATGTGTGGTATGCTTACACAAAGATACCTAACTGACCAGCATCCCAAATCGCTCAAAATGTAAATTATGTATTCTCGTAGTGATAATGTTACTGATGTAGTTATAGACGAAGGATAGGAAATACCGTTATAGTGCGCACACGATATAAGAGATTAATTAGGAAGCAATGTCTATGATGTAGGAGATCACTTAGGAAGCAATGTTTATGATGTAAGAGATCACTTAGAAAGCAATGTCTAGTCACTGAAATTCTGCTGAACAACTGGCCCAACAGACAATTCATAGAATATAATGTTTAATAGATGTATATAGGAGGATGCTCTGGTTATAGTCTCAGTAAACACAAGCTGGGCGATGTACTGAGCCCAGACGTCGTGGTGTGTATACGGAGTGTGTGCCGGTGCGGCGACGTTAAATGGGTAGGGTTGCACCATAGTGTTTCCCGAAGTGGTCCGTTGGCGCCGCACGATACTGCGGGTACATTGCAGGAACTGTCGGAAACTGCAGTATGTTAGGTGACTACCACAGTCACGAACTGTTGATCTGGTGCCTCCTGTTGCCTCGGGAGTGACATGTCTTGTATCAGCACGTGTCTGGCTTGCCTCCCTTCCGCCAGCCCAGAGGGGACAAAAGCCGAACAGGCGCGAGAGAGAGAGAGAGAGAGAGAGAGAGAGAGAGAGAGAGAGAGAGAGAGAGAGAGAGAGAGAGAGAGAGAGAGATGATGATGATGATGATGATGATGATGATGATGATGATGATGATGATGATGATACGTTTATTAGGATAAAGTTTTAGGTATTGAAATACCTTTCTTCCAAAATGTCCTTTGTTCACTATAATACATAACAACATCACTGTAACAAGACGTCAATAACTTAATGTACATAAAACATGCAAAACTACTACAAAGTAATTATTAATTAAGAAAAAAAAAATACTGAACAACTAAATGTACATAAAAAAAATGAAGGGTTGGTTAAAGATTGCAAGTAAGAAAGGTTTTAGGGTCTCTTTCTTTGAGTATAGGCAAAATAAGAAGTATATAATGTATACATATTACTATTCATGAACTGACACGTCATGTATAGTAGGTTAATTCCTGTGAGGTACATGTACCATGTGCTGCAGCAACATACTGAGCAGAAAAATAGAACATTCACAATGACAGCAGATATTTATGGATGCAAGCTCTAAAAATAGATAATTTTGAAATAGACTTTAAATGAGAGAGCAAATTGTTCCATGATTTAGCACTGAAAAATGATATGCTAGATTTGAAGATGTCGCTTCGCAGTTTTGGGAGTTGGAGTAAGCATTTCCTCGTGTTCTCTGTTCGTGTGGTAAAACAGCTCACGGAGATAGGGAGGGGCGGCATCGTTTAGAATTTTTTGCAAGTAAGCATCTGTTAAGTTCCAATTGTTTCATCATCATCATCATCAGTCCCTTGCCCAATCTGGGCGTTGGAGGGACTGAAAGGCAGCAGCAACAGACAGTGCTCTCCACTGAGTTCTATTTTGGGCGGTGGCCAGCAAGTCTGGCATCTCGAGTTCAGTCCATTCTTTTATGTTTGCGACCCAATTCTTTCTCTGACGACCTCGCCGGCGGCTTCCTTCGAGAGTGCCTTGGAGGATAGTCTTGGACAGGGTGTTGTGTCGGGTCACATGGCCAAACCAAGCAAGCTTGCGCCGTTTCACGGTTGCCAGAAGGGGTTCATGTGGGCCCACCAGGGAAGTGACGATGCTCCGTACATATTCGTTGGTCTTGTGCTCGCGGTACAAGATGCGGAGCAACTTCCTCAGGCACTTGTTCTCAAAGGCCTGGATTTTCTTTTCTGAGTCTGCAAGCAGTGTCCAAGTCTCACAGCCGTAGAGAGGAATAGACACTACAAGGGACTTGTAAAGCCTGTACTTGATGGTGAAGCTGATGGAGTTACTTTGCCAGATCCTGTCCAGCCTGGCCACTGCGGATGTTGCTGTACCTATCCAGACCGGATCTCTGCTATGCAACTATCGTCTTTGGACAAGGTGGCTCCCAAGTACTTGAAGCTATTGACCTCTTCTAGCTTCTGGCCGTTCATGTGGATGTTGCTGCTGCTGTCGCTTGTGGTGTTGATCATCACTTTGCTTTTATCCGTACTGATCTCCATGCCATAAGACCCTGCGCTACTTGAAAGTTTGTCTGTTAGGTTTTGAAGCTCACTATTGCTGCCTGCCATGAGGTCAATGTCGTCTGCGAATCGAAGATTGCACAGGGATCTGCCACCAATGGAGATTGAAGTATGGTGGTCGTGGAGGGTTTCCTGCATGATCTTCTCCAGGAATATGTTGAAAAGGACAGGAGAGAGCAGGCATCCTTGACGGACACCGATCGTCGTCCTGAAGAACTCGCCTGACTGATTGTTAAGTACAACTGCGCTGCAGGCGTCCTTGTAAAGCGCTTCTATCATTTGGATCAGTCACTCCTCAATGTTGAACGATCTCATGACTTGCCAGAGTCCGTCGAGCCAGACGCGATCAAATGCTTTCCTGAAATCAATGAAGTTGTGGTAGAGTTCGCACTGATGCTGCAGATGTTTCTCAATCAAAACGCGGCAGTTGAAAATCTGCTCTACAGTGCTTCTTCCAACTCTGAAGCCAGCCTGTTCTTCTGCCAGCAGTTCCTCGGCGAAAGTTCTGAGGTGGTTGGGAATGATTCTAAGCATTACTTTGCTAGGGTGACTTATCAGACTGATAGTTCTGTAGTTCTGGCACCGTTTCCAATTGTTTACTAAGTGGTAAGATATTAAACCCCAATAACTAACTCTCTCTCACATACAAACCTAAATCTATATCCTTGTGTAATAAAGTTTCATTATAAGCATCATCATGATAATCTCTTTCTCTCTCACATATACCGCCGTGAGATGGCCTCAGTCACCTGCTCGGCATGCTCGCATTCAGAGAGAGAAAGTGTGATTGTGTGTGTGAGACAGAGAGAGAGAGAGTGAGAGAGAGAGAGAGAGAGAGAGAGAGAGAGAGAGAGAGAGTGTGTGTGTGTGTGTGTGTGTGTGTGTGTGCATGTATCCTGTTGGCCAAAGGCCCTAAAGAGGGATGGACAATAGATGGCTCTGTACACAGACTCTCTTTACCCATAAAACCCTGACACAGTGTGGTTGACCGTGATAGTTCAAGTGGTGTCAGAATAGATTGGCACCTATAGATGCTAAGTATTCCAACACCACCTTTGAACTGTCATGGTTGATCTGTCTCCAGAACTGTGACGCAGACCTCAAATGATATCTTTTTAAAAAAACAGACAACTCCATCCTCAGGATGTAAAGAATTAGCCATTGCACATGAGCCACCCAGACTGACAGCGTCATCGTGCAACAACACACCTTTGAATGCAAAGTCATCAGGGACATGGAATTCCTTCTGTATGCGTTTCCTGAAAAACTCCCTGGGTTCTGCCACTCCAACAATCTGCAGACATAACAACAAAAAAAACCAACATAAAACTGTCAGTATGTCAGCTTCATCTTATATCGCAGATGCACAAGAGCAGCATTTCTTTCACAGGTACCAGTCAAGTGTTTTCTTCAATACGTGTACCTACACTACTGAGAATGTAACTAACCTGTGACACAGTGTTCATTCTAAAAATGTACACATCACTGGCCCACAGAGTGCAAATGCAATGGGTCTTTTTTTTTAAACTAGATGGGCCAAGTGATGGCCAAGCATGTGTGTGAGCACCTTTCTGACTGATGAATATCAAGAAGTGGGGCGGACCTCACCAACCACCGAGATCTTGAAGAAAAAAAAAGGGGGGGGGGGGGGGGAAGGCTAGGTAGACCTTTACAAACACGTAGAAAGGCTCACTGCCTAGAGAAACCTACGGGTCATTAACCCCTCAGCTCAAAATGTTATGGGTTATTTTGCGATATGATGTGCCCATTAATGGCAGAGTGTGTTCAAAATGTGAATCTTGGACATTGGACATCCGAGTTTGTTTTGAAAAAGCTCTCTAGAATTGTGGTTATATCCGTTTTGAAATAGCTCTCTAGAATTGTGGTTATATCCCAATTAAGTTATCTACCATTTTACACACACATACCTCAAATTCTGCTGGGAACGCCTTTGCATAGCAGGAATAACCATAGCCACGACTTCCTGCACCGATCACCAGACAGGTCACTGGCTTCCCCTCTTCACCTGACATCTTTTTTGTGCTAAACAGATACCTATAAAATGTGGAAAAATTTGCACAGTTAATTGGACTTGGAGATAAAAATTATGTTTTGGTATATTTGTTCTACATGATTCAAATGAACATGTATCACACACAGGCATAGCTTGATTGTTGTGTAATCGATCCCTCTTATTAACACTAACAGGGGTAGTAGTAACGCACCAATGGTGCCGCTTATTAAAACCTGCGCAGAGGTGATCGATTAACCCCTTCACTGCCGAGAAAAAATGGACACCATACTACTTACTATAGATCCTCATGATCGAGCCTCCGCAATTGCGGGGGCTCACGAGGATCTATGCCTCTTGCTGAAACCACTTTGTACTGTTCCTGGGACGGCTGGAGCTCTTACCATGTACGATCAGCAGCTGAAACCACTTTGTATTGTTCCTGGGACGGCTGCAACTCTTTTGCGTTGAATTTACATGGATTTCAAACGTACCTGATCTCCCCAAGTGGTACCACTCTGTACTTGATATTACATCATTCCAAGCACCTGCTCTAGTCGCAGAACGGAGAGTTAGGTACGACCAGCAAAACTTTGTAATGAGCCACCAAACAAAAATCATCAATACCGGAACAACTTGAAATTCTCCGCCCATTTTTGCTGTTCCAATTAATAGTGTCGAACAGCATAAATTAGTTATAAGAGGCCTACCTCTTAACTCTCCGAAGCATGCATACCTTGGAATATGTGACCAATTTGCAGCAGAACAGAACTTTGCACTTTAGTCGACACCCATAATTTATCAGCGTCTATTTGATAAGGAAAGTAGGCCTCCAAGACAGACTGTTGTCAACATCCGGTGCGCTAGCTGTGGCCACGTGATATGTTCGCCACGTGATGATCGTAGATTAGACCTAAAAATAGCTCAGTCTTATCTCGCCGGATACTTGCGGTGCGTTTTGGAAAGTAATAAAAATAAATATTTGAATATTTTCGCATATGAATTGTGAAATCGCATTTGTATTCCAGCCTCTATCACTCAGTTTTTGGTTACTAAGTTCCTTGAGTTGTGTCTTTAGTCTCGGCTTGTCACCGTGACAGGCCCGGCGGTAAAGGGCCCGGCGATGGTGACCCTAATGCAAATCCGCTGCGCCACCGCGAGTGCGCACCACCGTCACAGGCTCAATTCATTAATACAAGGGAGGAAACGAAGCACACCCGCGAAATTCTAGCAGTGGCGGGAAGTATCCCGGACCTCTTTCACAACATCTAGAGTTTAACGTTAAACCCTTCAGTCAAGTGCCGTGAAAGAGGCCACTCTGCACCGCTGTGCCGGCCGCATCCACTTTTTCTGCCGTGATTTACTCTAAAGTCGGAGCGAATTACTCGAAAAGATAATGACAACTGCCGAGCAGTGTTTAGTAAACCAGACTCCATGAAAGTACTACCTTTTCAGGCTGGTGGGAACGGAATACGTACCTAAAGCGACTGCTGCGTTCCTGCACTGACTGAGGTCACACCAGTGAAGTTCATGTCGACACTCTTGTTTTTTTAAATTTCGTTGGATATGCTAATTTACATAAACCCAATGAAAAATGCGCATGGGGCGTATTTCCAGCCACATCTAAAACCCTACAACTCGACTGACGTCTGCAGTTATGAATGATTTTGACTGTGCAACTAAAAGTCTTGATACTAAACGGCTATACGGATCGGACAAGGCTGGTATAGATTTGTTCAGTTCACGAGGTTTTAGGCAGATGGTTGCTTTGAGGGTTGAAAACTGCTCTGGAATCACAGTGCTTCACCGTTTTGTGTGCCGGCTTTCGTATCCTCCCTTGTATTACTGATGAATTGAGCCTGTGGCGGCCTACGGTGGGCGTGCGCACTCGCGGCGGCGCGGGCAGGGGATTTGCATTTAGTCACCATAGCCGGGCCACTACGGCCTGGTTCACAGCGGAGTAGACCGTCCTACAAGTTCTGTATTTCCGACATTTGTTTTGTTTAGTTTTGCCGTCTTGTTAGATGTGTTTTTTGTGTGTTTTTTTTTTTTAAGTTGTTTGTTCGGCGCCTGCTTGCTGAAACTTATCTGCTAAACGAAACGCTACTAAAACTCCTGCTTTAGTCAGAGACTGAAAGACTGAGGCGGGGGTCATCATTGAGTCACATGCCGCGTAACCGAGTCAGTCAGTCGCAGCCCGCCTATCCGGCGGCAGTGCCGTTTTCAGAGTGCCGCCTGACTCAGTCCGGCGGAGCCGGCCGCGAGGGGTTGGGAGGGATGGCGGGAGGAGGAGGGGGGTAGTTGCCTACCCATGCTTACCCACCCACCCCTCCCTAATGACTCGCCGTAAGCGGGGCGGGGCGGGGGGGGGGGGGGGGGTTAAACGGTATGACCCGGCCTCCGGACCTGCCCGGCGGCGTCTGCGGAGCCCTATCCACCTGCCCATGTAGGAAAAACATATTGGAGAAAACCGGCATACCTTTTGACACTGATTTTCAGGCTGAAGGCTGGAAGACCGCCCACCCCACTACCCGGCCATTCCCCCACTGTTGGCTACTGAGTCAGTGACTTTCTTGGAGACTGAAAAGTCGACATGTCAGAAACACTGTGCCCCTCATGCAAGGTCATTCAAGGTTAACAGCCAGTCTGTTTGGTTCGTCGCAGTCAGTTCAGCCGTTCACTGAGTACAGCGGGTCGGGCCGTCCACAGCGCCAGTCAGGATGATCATCCTTTTCATTTTTTTCAGTCACAAGTCCAAAGTTTGTAATCATTCAGTCAGTCACTCTTTGTTGTAGTCTGCTTCCGGGACTATAAATATGGCCCCTCCCACGTAAGACTTAGTGACGCCGTCTCAGAGAGAACGTTCAAGAATCTGAACTGAAATAGGGTTCGGGAAGTTCCCCGCGTTGCCTAGGAGCGTCGGCGCGTCAGCCGCCATCTTACGAGGATACAATAGCCTTCAGATATTAGCGAAGAAGTGTTTCAACACGTTTTTCTTCATGTTCCTTCCTCTTTGGAAACAAACAAAAACTCACAGATTTTGGTCAGTGGTTTCAGCGCCGGATCAATCAGTTTTCAAAGGGGGGGGGTGCTCAAAGAGGGGGTCAACTGGGGGGGGGGGGTGCTGCAATAACATAACAACATTAAACCACCCCCCCCCCCTCCTCGGATCATGCTGTAGACTGGCAGTGAATAATTTTTTTTAAACCAAGGAGGAAGGGGGGGGGTGCTGTAGTACCAAAGCACCCCCCGGCCCCTGGATCCGGCCCTGTGTTTCCTACGGTAATGGCAAGACTCGTGACTTGCTGTTATTGCCTATAGCACGTCAGGCCGACTTTCCTGACATTGTCCTGAAAGGTATTTCAATATGAACGCCGGTATACTCTCAAGATGGCCGAGCGCCGGCCTTAGTCGGTATCCTCTCAAGATGGCCACCGACGGTACGTGACCGATACGCGGAACCGGTCACTGACGTACGTCACTAAGTGGCCGGTAACCGAGTTGATCGGATTCATCATAGTGTCAGTAGCCGCCTCAGTCGGAATCAGAGGCTACAAGGGTACTTCGCGCACTGAGAACTGACCCAGCTGTCAACTCCTGCAAAATAACTTGAAAGACATGATAGTTATACAGATTCATGGCGGGGGTGCCAATGCGCGAGCCAACGGCGGCTGACGTCGGCCCGATGACCTTTCGCGCATTCAGTGGGAAGGACGGTTATCAGTTACCGTGTATTGACCGACGGGGATGTCAGTGCAGGATAGAACAAGACCTCATCATCGTCACTCTGCGTGTCCAGCCTAAAACTGGGGTTCCGGCCACGGCCAACGTACTGGTTCAACGGTCAGCAAACACAATAGAAACAAAGGTCCTGCGCGTAAGGACAGTGCCAGATGAGCTTGGCGCGGCCTGATGGTTCCCAGCTGATCTGGCGGAACTACCGGCCTTACTCACTCAACTGCTTTGGACTCTGACCACGTCGCCCGCATGGACGGGAACAAGAACTCAAGGGGAAACTACCTGTTGCGGTGTGCTGAACTAAACGGCAATCGCTGCCAAGGACACCCAAAAGAAGAGACGCAAGACGTTGCTCACGACAGTTAACTCATTCTACCCCAACACCGAAATCCCCAAATGTTGCCGTTGTCCTCTGAAGACTTCACTCTAGTGCAGGACACAGATCGACCATGATAGTTCAAGGGTGATGCCAGAATAGCTTGGCATCCATAGGCGCCAAGCTATTCTGGCATCACTCTTGAACTATCGTGGTCGATTCTTATCTTGCTGTGGTGTGTCTGGGGTAGAATGAATTAAAGGCTGGTGCCACAACAGCTTAGCGCCTCTAGATGCTGAACTGCTCTGACACCAGTCATAAACTATTGTAGTCCATCCATCTCCTTGATGTTATTGTATAGGTTATCAGTACGCCCTTATCAGGGTGTACTGATAACTATACCATAACACTGTGATATCCACATATATAACTGTAATGCTGTGGTATAATATGATCATTAATGTGATGTTTAAATTAATTGGCTTACATGCTTTCTATATGAATTATGATACCGTCAGAATGTGCTGTGTATAGTGATTATATTCTTGGTCTTATTTGTGTTCTGCTGTTTATGACAATGTTCCTACTAATCTTTTTTTTTTTTTTTTTTTTTTTTTTTTTACCTCTTTCTTCTTTTATCAGCTGTGAACTGTAACAAGAATATCCCTTTGGGACAATAAATATCTTGAACCTTGAACATATACCAGCCTTAACATAAACCATACTTAGCTAGCTACCAGTCACCACACACCAGAAAATATACTTCCCTTCAAACGATCAAATGAAGCTGCTTTCCTTACAACAGTTTTAAAATAATGAGAAAAAGTGCACGGTTGAAAGTTGGCTGACAAAAAGACAGAAATCTGTAAATCAAACTTTATTGTACAGAAATTTGAATACTTTCAAGATTGAGCCATTTCTTATACCAGCAACAAAGATGAAAATGTCCTGCCTTAATTCCAGGAAAAGTCACAAAACTCTAAGGAACAGCAATTCCTATACAGCACCACAAGAAAATCGTTGACTTTGGTCTGTCTTTTTGCTATAGACAACTTTCACGCAATTGTAAGAAAATCATCCAAAACCATGTAGGTAGCGTACCTAGCTAAATTAGCCATCAAATATTCTTGTAATTATAATTGTGATAATTGACTGCATTGATAATAATGTTGATAACAGCCCCCTAAAAATGAGATAAATATGACACATATACCCGTAAAAGTGTTGACACCCAAATGATGGACTTTAATGACAGGTGACGCTTTTTTTCACAATGACTCTCAAAAGAACACCCATCTGTTATGACCACTTTTTTCTTGCCAAAAGTGGATGAAAGCAGGTTCTAAGTTGTTAACCCTTATCATTCGGAATACACCAGTGTGTGAAATGAATTTGACTATAATAGTTCAAGGGTGGTGCCAGAATAGCTTGGCGCCTCTAGGCGCCAAGCTATTCTGGCACCACCCTTGAACTAAAGCCATTGGTCTATATACTTATCTGTAAGTACTATAATGTAGCTTGTATATGGCAGAGTACAAATAAAATTAATTTGAAGCTTTTAGCCTCAGATATGGGTTAATACATAACAATGGCACCAGGTCAAAATTCTGGGAAAAAATCTGCCATTTACAATGCACTTAAAAATGTGTATAAATGGTTCTGACCACAGCATCCATTAGCACATATCATTGGTGGCCACACTACTGAGGCTTTACTGTAAAGAGGTTACACTGCACAAGATGACCCCTATCTGAAGTGGTGGATCATTTCAAGGTCTCATGAGAACCTACTCTTGCTGACAGAGATTAGCCGTAGCCCAATTGGTTAGAAAGCACAGAATGTCGAGGAGGATTGCTGAAAGCGTCGCCCATGGCAAATTGAAAATCCAGCAACAGTAGCCCTCCAGGCAACTTCAAAATTTGGAGAAGAAAAAAACATCTTCATTTAACAGGCACCTTAAATTTGTCTTGGGCTACTAACTTTTTAGTCTTGGTAGTCAGCTGGGCTACCGAGACTCAACATTTAGTAACTCAAGACAAACTTTCTTTTTCTTACATGCTTGTAAACAGTATATAATAATAAGAAGAATACTCATATATATTTTTAAGGTGCCTATACTTTCAATAGAAAAGCTCTAGGCGCCGTACAAATGACATACTAACATACATACACCTTGCATCCTACACCACATATATAATCCCTAACATACACACTCACACAACTATATACAAGAAAAATAGGAATAACAAAAAGAACACACCAACAAAAAATGCACACACACAAAAAGACACACACAATTTCTGGATGCCACTGATACGCAAAATAGAGGCATTCATGAGATTTGTGTGTTGGACAATGATTTTGGACTTTACGGCCTTAAGGTTGGTCCCAAATCATAGTCCAGCACACATTTATGCCTGTGGCTCTATCAGAAGACTCCGTCAACTATTTCCACAACGCGGTTCTCCTTGCGAGCTTTCTCAGCTGCAAAGACCAGAAGATGGCTGGCCAGAGTGTCATCTGCCCCTGTCTGTATCAAGTCATGGCTCCCAGACTGCTTACAACACACAAAACCACAGGACATTTTCATGTTGTGCAAATTAATGTTTCAGAAATTTCAGGCACATGAATTACAATATGATACAAATCTGTAGCATATGCGCATGTGCATAATAACCTTTCCACATCAAATAAAATGTATGTTACAACTTTCGCTACCTCCGCTATAGTGTATGGCCACTATGTGGTTCAACTACATGACAGTCTGATGGACAAACTAGTAAATAATGACTGCAGTAATTTTCATTTTCACATCACTGCAGGTGATGAATTCAAGGACATTTTTCAGTATGGAACAATAAATGGTGGTCGTGGTGCTTCATACTCTCTGAGGCTCTAGCCTCTGTCTGACACAGTCTTTCTGAATCTGCCACTGCAAATTAAGTTAGTGAATGCTTTAGTGACAAGCCGTCTTGACTACTGCAATTCTCTGCTTTTTGGTCTTCCATCTGAGCAGATGAACCGCCTTCAGTGAGTTAAAAATAATGCAGCAAGGCTTTTGAAGCGCAGGCGAAAATGAGACCACGTAACCCTTATACTGAAAGACCTTCAATGGCTTCCAATCCAATCCCACATACAGTTTAAGATAGCGACCCTTGCATACCGCCACTTTGATGGCAGTTTTCTTCTTGTTCAGTGTTCCCGTTTCCTCCAGTCTAATTACTTACCAGCCCGCTCGCTCACTGTGTTCATCAGGAGAGAAACTTCTCAAAGTTCTAAACTACCATCTCAAATCTGCCAGTGAACGCTCTTTCAGACATACTGCTCCTTTAATTTAGAATTGAGCTGAGTTCAAAGCAAAGTTAAAAACTTACTTTTTCTCGCAGGCTTTCATGTAATCTCTACGGTTTTCTGTACACACCCCCTGCAGACTCTGTGTGTGTGTGTGTGTGTGTGTGTGTGTGTGTGTGTGTGTGTGTGTGTGTGTGTGTGTGTGTGTGTGTGTGTGTGTGTGTGTGTGTGTGCGTGCGTGGTTTTCACCTGCGCATTGAGTTATATTATAAATATGAGAAATGCGCCATATAAATACCATGTATTATTATTATTATTATTATTATTATTATTATTATTATTATTATTATTATTAAATAAAGCAAACTTATAAAATGTAATGTCAGAAAACTGTCTGCCAAAAATCAAACATAAACATGTTGGGCTCCATATCTGAATGATTTTTTTTAGTTTTAGGACATCACTAGGAAGTAAAATCTGCTGTAAATTCACTGAAAAAGTAATTTAAATGATGGGTTTTGCCCCATTACAAAGTGAACCACTTGTGCCCAGTCTCACCACTCAAATGCTAATTCAAATTGTATCGGACAACAATTCAGAGCACCTGCCGTTTACTCATGAAAAACTATCATTTAACCCATTACAACCTGATGATGAAATTATCACTTTCTTTAGATATCCCTTGAGATCTGCTTCACAGTTCTGGAGACAAATCAACAATAATAGTTCACGGGTAGTGTCAGAATAGCTATCATGGTCGCTCCACATCCTGTCGCAGCAACTCAGCTAGACTTTACAGGTTAACCTCTTGCACGTGCATCCACCAGTACCATAAACAGTATCGTTCCCTGCAAGCACACAGGGGTTAATCTAAAGCTGCTTTATGCTCACCCGTAAAGCTGTCACAAAAGAACGCATGAGATGGTAGTCCGCCCCTCCATGACCCCGCAACACACGTCCCATCTTTGAATGACAGCTAACTTGTCCTGTAAAAAAAATTGTAAAATGTGTAACGTGAAAAAATGAAATACAGGTCTCAGTAGTGACCATGAGATATACCTCTGATATTTGGCCAGGCTCCAGGGGACACCTATGTACTAGGTACTGGTCAAAATCTCAAGCTTGCCATTGCAACCATTTAGAAATACACTAAGAAAAATGATTTCAAACAATTTTCCTCACTGAAGAAATGTTTCCCCATGGAAATCAATCAAACAGAATTTTTCTCAAGAAATAAATGTATCTGAGGACTATCTGATGCACATGATGTCTGTTAAAATAATTCTCTCTCTCTCTTGGCTTGACTTCGCGAACGAAGATTCTATAGGGCTTGCCCACGTCGTCTGCAGGCATTCTCGTGGCTGCGGAGGCCAATCCGGGACAGGCAGGTTCGACCGCAGTGGCTGCAGGGGAAGGTCTGGTCAGGGTTCTGAGTTACGACAACTCTGTTTTCTTCTTCTGAGCCGCTTGTCCTTAAGGTTAGCTCTGCGAGAGTCCTCAAAAGAGACGGCTGCCTTGTGAATGGTGGAGCGCCAGGTGTCACGGTCCGCAGCAAGCGAAGACCACTGGCGGTGGTTGATTTGGCAGGCACTAAGTGACTTCTTGAGACCGTCTTTGTATCTCTTCTTTGGTGCCCCTCTGTCTCGGTGTCCAGTGGCGAGCTCGCCGAAAAGAGTGATCTTGGATAGGCGATGATCCTCCATCCTGGAGACGTGCCCCGCCCAGCGAAGCTGCGCGCTCTGGGAGACGCCTATGATCGACCTGTTCGCCACGAGGTGGAATCACCAGCTGCCCCTATTCGTCACCCCGATCCCCGACCCCATGGCCTTAGCAGTCGACGCGCTCTCCATCCCATGGGACGGTTCATCGCATATGCGTACCCCCCGACAGTCCTCGTTTCCTAAGTCCTCCTCAAGCTACGAGGATACAAGGCAGTCGCCTTGCTGGTCGCCCCGTTCTCCTGGGACCAGTCCTGGACCATCAGCCTCCTCAGCCTCGCCATGCACCCCCCCCCCCCCCCTCCTGCTACCCACGCCGAGCTCGATGCTCAAGCGACCATGGAGCGTCTCCCGCCTGGAGATTGTGCGGCAAGCCCTCACCGCCAGAGGCTTCTCGAGTGCAGCATTGGAAGCGACCGATACAGCCCGCAGACCCTCGACACGGCGCGTCTACGAGGGAAAGGCCGACTACTGTGCTCCGGGTGCGAGGACCAGCTCCTCTTCACCACCGAGCGGACTAATCCCCATCTCGCGCACTTTTTCCTCTGGCTCTTCGGAGGCCAAGACTTAGCCCCTATCACCTTTAGGGGGTATCTGTGGATGATTGCCGACACCTACCGCCACATCAGCTGCCCGGACCCCGGCGCCTGTAAGACATCGCCGACCTTATGACTCACTTCGGCCCGCTGCGTCCAGTACCCCGCTCGCTCATTCCTCGCTGAGATCTTCCCTGGGTACCGACATGGCTTAACTCTGCCAGATTCGAACTGCTGCCCTTGGCCCGCTTCGCAGATGTGACTCTAAGACATGCTTCCGGTTGGCTTTCGCCACGGCGACCCGAGTAAGCGAGCTATACGCGCTGTCTGCACGCCCTGCCTGCCTGCCCTTAAAGCGGATGGTTCCGTACAGCTCCTCACGGACCCTGCCTTCCTTGCCAAGACTAGGTCTCCTCGGACCGCACCACAGGTGATCACCTTACGGTCGCAACGAGACGCGAACTTTCCCCGGGAGACCAGGCAACAAGATCCTGTGTCCCCTACGCGTTTACCTACGCCGATCCCAAGTCGCCCGCAGAGGGTGCTCGCGCCTCTTCTACCATTTAACCCAGGCAGAACTGACACACAGGCCAGACGATATCTTCCTGGCTATGCTGGGTCATACGGGCCGCCTACCAGGACCTCTCCCCACAGGGAGCAAAGAGGCTTAGGATATGCGCACACGAGGTACGAGCCACAGCCACGAGCGTCGCATTCGATCGGAACTGCGCTATCAAGACATCGTGGCAGCCATGGGCTGGCGGGCAGAATCGACCTTCGCCCGCTTCTACCCCTGGGATCTGGCAGGCCAGCCAGACAATCTCGCACTGGTGGAAAACTTCACCGCAGTGCAACACTCCCTCACAGGCGCCGTAGGTGCACACTTAGCTAAAATTGTCAGGAGTTTGTGACTGGGAGGATGGCTCTGACTATAGCCCTTTGGGGGGGGGGGGGGGTGTTTGGGCGCGGCACCTTCCTCTTTATCGCAATTCTTCAACATAATCATGTCATTGATAATGTTTTTGAGGAAACAAATTCCTTTTTCTCTGAAAGGTATTTTTTCGAAAAATACTTACCGATGACATGACTCGGAGGACTCTCCCGCCTGCCCCGCTTGCCACTGGTGAGCTAAGCATACAGACTGGTTGGTCACCACGTGACTCAGAACCGGATGGGCAGGAACGGGAGACAACTCTCAGCCCCTCTAGGGGTTCTCCGAGTGCCTCCCGGGTTGTGTGGTAACACAACAGGTTCTTAGGCTAAAATTGAGCAAGTAGTAGACACTTCCACATAGTCATGTCATCGGTAAGTATTTTTCGAAAAAATATCTTTTAGAGAAAAATGAATGTTAGTGTGCAACAAAATAACTAACTCACTCGAGGACTGGGTCAGAAAGCTGTACACTGAAATATTCTTCAAGCCAGCATCACAGGTTATCTCCCCCTGAAAAAGAGAGAGTTGCCTTTACCCCCTTGTGCCACCAGTGCCATAAACAGTACGTTTGTCAGCATGCACAAGGGGGGTTAACCCATTCAGCCCTGAGGCACTGCACCAGGAGATGGGTAGACCATGATAATTCAAGGGTAGTGCCAGATTAGCTCAGAGCCTGTCAGTGCCAAGCTAAACTGGCACTGCCCTTGAATTATCATGGACGATCCATCTCCTGCAACTGGTGCACAGTCATTAGATGATGCCTCCAACATTTGGGAAATACGGCTGTTGGGCTGAATGCGTTAACCCAAGGCTGCATTTAACAAATTTCTGCAATACCTATATACCAGTTGCAGGAGATGGATCGAAAATGATAATTGAAGATTAGTGCCAGATTAGCTTGGTACCATTAGGCACCAAGCTAATCTGGCACTATTCTTCAATTATCATGGTCCATCCATCTCCTGTTGTAGTGTGTCATGGCTGAATGGGTTAAACAACTACCACGTGGAAGCATGACACATATTTCCTAGCCACACATGTCCATCCTTACCTGGGAAGGTGCCAAGCTAATCTGTTATGGCACTACCATGGCTGATCCATCTCCCACTGCAGTATCACAAGAGAAGACTCCAAGCTCATTCAACCCAACCCTTGAACTATCATGGCCGACCCATCCCCAGCTGTGGTGTCCTAGGACGCATGCGTCAATCTGACTGTGCAAAAAGGTCATTGGGCCGATGTCGGCTGCTGCTGGCTCGCACTCAGCTGAATGCGGGCCAACAGCGGCCAATGTCAGACCGATGGCCTTTACTTGCTGGGCACATAATGCAGCAAACTATGCTAGTCAATGTAGTACAAACCTTTGTGCCGTACACCTTGACTTCACGTTCGCACACCTTACTGGAGAAGGCCACCATGGTTAGACTGGCTGTGGCACCGTTGTCAAACTGAAAATTTGTCACCTGTGAAGCAAAAAAACAACGAACAACACTTTCAACATTTAGGGCTACACTACCAGTGGGTGCAGACTGTGTTTGGAAATCGTTCTAAATTCAAAGTAAAAAATCCCCAGCTATCAAAGGAACAAAAATACAAAGTGGCTTCCGTGAGAGGCATAGATTCTTATGAGCCCCCGAGACTGTGGGGGCTCATGAGGATCAATACATCTTGCGACTGGGTGATGTTCACATTTTCTCAACAGTTAAAGGTTTAATCCCTTCAAAGCCAGTGGTGGCAGATTGTGCTTTTAATCGTTGTTAGTTTAACCCTTTTAACCCCAAGGTCCCATTTCTCAAATTTTGGAGGTGTTGCCTAATGACTATGTACTAGTTGTAGGAGATGGATTGATCATGATAATTCATGGGTAGTGCCAGATGAGCTTGGCGCCTTCAGGCGCCAAGCTCATCTTGCACTACCCTTGAATTATCATGGTCGATCCATCTCCTGCTGCAGAGATTCAGGGCTAAATGGGTTAACATTAACGCGCCCCAATCAACCACGGAACGTGGACACATTGGTGCCAAATGCACTGAGTAAATGACAACCAACACCACATGGATGGCAAACAAACAAAAGAAATGCAATGCTGAACTTTTTCTCATGGCACAATTTTGTTTCTGTCAGAAATCAGCTGGTGTTTGCTCGGAAAGTTGCGAATCAAGGAAAATTCTGATGCCTGCTTACCTGATGTGACATGACATCGTTATCACATTCATAGACACATCGGCCGTAGGGACCAGTCTTCAATGCATCTGTCACACTCTCAATGTCAGGTACTTCTGCTAGATCAGACAATTTATAACTCCTGTGACCCTAAATGAAAAAGAGAAAAAAAAGAACACACAATCTGAGATGACCAGTAAACATTTTACTTACTAATTTATCTTTGTTTATTTATCTTAATTTTGTATTTCATGTCATTAGCTATGAAACCTCTAAGGTTTTTGTTTCAGACACATGCATAAAATCCAGACGAAACAGGTGGCCGAGTTGACACTTCTTCACACTGACAAGTAGCAAATGATTTATATCTATGTCCTTGTTTGTCTATTTTGAAAAAAAGTATTTAATCCTTTTTCAAAATGGACAAACACGTAAAATAAAAACGAAATATTAATAAATCATGTTGTAACTGTCATTTCTAAGCTTGTTTCTTTCTCCGTTGGGTTCTTCTCAGACAAATTTCAATTTACCAACATATTATAAAGACACACATTTGTTGCTAATGTTCATAACTTACAATGTTACCTTTTTGGCAGGGGGTAGGTAGATTTTTTTTGCAGAGTACGGACAATCACGCTCAATGCTGCAGTCAACGCATCTGTCTCCTGCACCCTCAGGCTGCACACAGGACAAGAACTCTTAACCCTTTTAGTAGTGATTGTCAACCAACTCTCCGCTGAAACACTACCACATGAGATGGATCAACCACGCTACTGAAGGGAGGTGCCGGAACAACTTGGCACCTAAAGACGCTAACTATTCTGGCACCACGCTGAAACTATCACGGTACGAATAGTCTTGAAATGAAATTTCCAGTGGTTAGGGAAATTTCTTCATAGAACTGATATGTGCTTAACCCCTTGACTGCGACTGAAATGTACTGACCTAGTTACATGTCTTTACCACCAAGTGGTAACCCCAATGTGCAAAAGACCATCGGGCCGATGTCGACCACCGTTGGCCAGCACACGGCTGTGTGCAGGTCAATGGCGGCCAACGTCGGCCCAATGGCCTTTGTGCACAGTCGATAACATTGATACACCTGTTATTTAATGCCAGGAAGATAACCAATCAAATTAAACAAACTCTTAGGCATCTACAGTCTTTCAACAAAGTTTCTTTTTCCATGGAAATAAAGTGTGTTGCATCCAAAGTCAAAGCACCCATTCAAAGTCATTTGGAGTAAAGTTGTATCAAAGCAGTAAACAATTTTACTATGCGGACTTCAGAACAGAGAGAGGTTCAAAACATAGCAGCATTGTGTTTTTAGTGGCCACCCTTAACCCATTCAGCCCTGATGCACTACAGCAGGAGATGGATTGACCATGGTAATCTGGCACTACCCTTGAATTATCATGGTCGATCCATCTCCTGCAACAGGTGCATAGTCGTTAGGCGATGCCTCCAAAATTTGGGAAATACGTGCGTCGGGCTGAATGAGTTATAAGAGATCATCTGTTATGAAAGACCATCATTTAGATGGCTGAAGCCACCCCAACATTATTGAATGACACGTCACGTTCTGCTCGTCAAGAGCACCTGAGGACCACTTTATATTGCAGGTAGATGGCAGCTCAAAACAGGTTTCACTGTACATTCCATTACAAAGCACCCCAGGAAAAAAGATTTGCAGATTCCTTGTAAAATGTGTGCTGATCTGTGGTTTTGTGCTCTATGGCTGTTATCCATAAACATAAGGTTTTAGACCAGAGACCAGCACACACATGAAACACTGTACACAGACCGAGTCAGTCTAAAGCACCCCCACAACTTGTCTTCTTTACGAAAATGAGTCAGGTTCCCAAAGGTAGACACACGCAGACACCTGCCCGATTTCCCCATCCACCAACTGATTAGGTCCACATCGTGACAGCACTTTGCAAGGAGAGAATTCGAGCTCTGAGCTTCATTTCGCCAGTTGCCGCGTACATACGAGTGAGCAAAGTGCCCAAAACCCACCTATGTTAAAAAAAAAGCATAGTCAACAAAATAAATGAAGCAAACAAAATGCTACCAAGTGAAAATAAGTGCAATGATGCAATAAGCTACATGCAGATTTTGTATGTATGTCTATTTCTTTTTAGCACTAACCCCTTGACTGCTAAGGACAATACTATCTATCTATCTATCTATATCTCGTAGTCTTGCCGACCGTTGGGGCACCACCGATGACTTAGCAACCAGCTCCCTCCATTCCTCTCTCTTAGCGTATCGCCCAACCTCAGTCCTGTCCACTCTGAGATATTGTCCTCCCATCTTTTCTTCTGTCTTCCTCTCCTTCGTCCTCCTTGCACAGTGCCTTGCAGGATTGTTTTGGCAAGCCCTGCTGAACGCGTGACATGCCCATACCACTTCAGTTTGCGTTTTTTCATAATGGCTAATAGGTCTTCATAAGACCCGATGGCTTGCCTGATTCTGCTTCCCACTTCCTCGTTCGTGATGTGATCTCTGTATGAAATGCCAAGCAGCCTTCGAAAACATCTCATTTCAGTGGCTTATATCCTCCTTTCAAGGTCTGCTGTGAGGGTCCATGACTCGCAGGCATACAAGAACACCGAGATGACTAGGGAGTGCATCAGTCTGATCTTGGAGCAGAGCATGATGTTTCTGTCCTTCCATATGGTCTTCAATCTTGTCAGTGCTGTTGTTGTCTGCGCAATCCTGGACAGTATTTCTGGTTTTGATCCCTCATCTGTCACAATGGCTCCTAAGTATTTGAATTTATTAACTGTTTCCAGTTTTTGGCTTCTAATCATGATGTCAGTGCCAATGCCACTGGTGTTATTTGTCACCAGTTTGGTCTTCTCTGCACTGATTTCCATCCCATACACAATGGCTGTACTGTCCAGCTTTTCCACCAGCTGAGCTAGCTCCTTCTGTTCCTGCAAGGCCATCAATGTCGTCCGCAAAGCGCAAGTTTGTGATTGTTCTGCCTCCAATACTGACAGTTCCTTCATGACCTTTCAGAGCGTCTGTCATGATTATTTCCAGGAAGATGTTGAAAAGAGTAGGTGAGAGCAAGCAGCCTTGTCTGACTCCAACTGTAGTCCTAAACCAGTTTCCTATTTTGCCGTTGAAGCAGACTGCGCTAGTGGCCTTGTTGTAAAGGTTTGCTATGACTTTGATCAGGTTGGCATTGATGTTGTATAGCTTCATGGTGGACCAAAGGGCTGCATGCCACACCCTGTCAAATGCTTTCTTAAAATCCACAAAGACATGATAGAGGTCTTGCTGGTGCTGGAGGTACCTCTCACATAGAACTCTCAGGTTGAAGATCTGCTCAGTTGTGCTGTGCCCTGGTCTGAAGCATCCCTGTTCCTCAGCCTGTGGCTTCAGCCTGTTCAGTAGGATCTTTAACATGACTTTGCTTGGGTGGCATATAAGACTGATCGTGCGATAATTCTGGCATTGATGTAAGTTGCCTCTTTTGGGGAGAGTTATTATAAGATGGTGTGGGCCAATCACATGACTGCCAGGACAATACAGCAAAGTGATATTGTCAGTAGCAGTCAAGGTGTTAAATATAGCAGATTGATCACTTTAGTTGTACTCATTCACACATGGTAATGGCTTTCACAACTATGAGCAGTGACTATGAAAACTGCATGTGCCAGCTATAGAAGATATAAGTGGACTTTTTAATATAGCTAGCGAGGAACGCCAGATTAGCCAGGCTTCTGAAAGGGCACAGTGAACAATATCTGTTTGATCTCGGGTTTTTGACAATCTGTATTTTCTTTCAAAAACACATTAGCATCCATTGTTAAAATCAGTCTTGCCAAATGGTAAAATTGTAGTCTAGTATTCTTCAGTGATTTTCATTATCCTTAAAAAAAAGTTACCCGTTAACACGAACGCTGTTTAAATCTACTTCTTACAGATGATGCAGTCTTTATGGCTGCCTCCAAAAACTGCGAGTCAATATTAGATATGAATGAGCTGAAAGCAGCTGAATAAAATCTGCTTGACTTTTTGCATGACCGCACTTTTTGAATCATGCATTAATTATTTTAAAACAATACCTTGTCTGATTTATGGAGATGAGAGATGCTACCAAAAGATGAGACTCGAACGCATTTTTGTGGCAACATCCAATGAGAGATGAGGTCGACATCATGACAACATTTTGTCAGCAGCGAGAAGGAGCTCTCCGCCTCCTTGCACCAGTTGCCTCTCACAAAGGAGTGGGCAAAATGCCAGAAGCCGACCTGGTCATCAAAATAATTTCCACACGCCCCATCACCAATTCAGCCCTAACACATTGCATTGACCATGATACATGTAGTTCAAACCACACTGGTTGTCTCCCTCGATTTGCTACTGCTGATAAGCGGTAGCAAATCGAGGGAGACAACCAGGGCGGTTGAGCTGGTATACCTTGCCCTATCCTGGGTGTAAATGTAGACAGAACACATGTACGCAGGTTTGTTTACACAATCTATTTGCGCATAGGTGTATAACATACACAGAAGAAAAGAAAATGTGTGTATAAGAGATAACATTCTGAAATCACAGGAAAACTGCATGGCTGAAAGCGACAACTGAAGTCACATGATGATTACTGTGAGATCCTACTCTTGGGTACATTTCTACAAATTTTGTTTTTGGTCTGTGTACATTATACACCTCAGCACAAATGGACAGTGTGCAAAAACCTGTGTACATATGCCCCTCTGTACATTTACACCCTGGATAGGATGAGGTGTATTTTACCCCTTTTCTAGTTTCTAAGTACCCTTTTTTCCCCCTTTCATGTAATAAACATTCAACAGTTTTTGTCAAAAAAGTAATTGCCCCTTTACTAAATTTTCATCTCATTTGAGCATCAAACAAAACGTTCGTTGTAAAAGAAAAAGAAATATCTAGGAGTCTACTTAACACCCTTGTGCATGCACCCACTGGTACTCTGTACAGTATTAGTGACTGCATGCACCCACTGGTACTCTGTACAGTATTAGGGACTGCATGCACCCACTGGTACTCTGTGCAGTATTAGTGACTGCATGCACCCACTGGTACTCTGTACAGTATTAGTGACTGCAAGCACACACTGGTACTCTGTGCAGTATTAGTGACTGCATGCACACACTGGTACTCTGTGCAGTATTAGTGACTGCATGCACACACTGGTACTCTGTGCAGTATTAGTGACTGCATGCACACACTGGTACTCTGTGCAGTATTAGTGACTGCATGCACACACTGGTACTCTGTGCAGTATTAGTGACTGCATGCACACACTGGTACTCTGTGCAGTATTAGCGACTGCATGCACACACTGGTACTCTGTGCAGTATTAGCGACTGCATGCACACACTGGTACTCTGTGCAGTATTAGCGACTGCATGCACACACTGGTACTCTGTGCAGTATTAGTGACTGCATGCACACACTGGTACTCTGTGCAGTATTAGCGATTTTCATGCACACACTGGTACTCTGTGCAGTATTAATGACTGCATGCACCCACTGGTACTCTGTGCAGCATTAGTGACTGACCGCCGTGAGATGGCCTTAGTCGCCTGCTCGGCGTTAAACCCAAATAACTAACTAATTAGTGACTGCATGCATCCACTGGTACTCTGTACAGTATTAGTGACTGCATGCACACAATGTGGTTATGTCATTCGATGCATGCTGCATACGGGTAAAAAGCGTTATGCGTTGTATTACTATCTGGATGTGGCACATCGTGAATGTGTTATCCTCAATCTTACTGGTTCTGTGTGCTGAATGCTGACAACATTCCCAATTTCTCCACTGTCGATTATTTCTTTTAACTTCTTTGCCCAAGGTGCATAGCGAAGAACGTGACACACTGCCAGGAGAGTGTTGTTTTTCTTGCATGTGGCCACAATCTCACGGCAGTCTTCTTCCGTCACCTGACAATGACAACAGTGTTATGATAAAAATACAGCTCATTAAGAAGTGCTTTATCATGACTGAAAAACAACTTAAAGTGCCGATGAACTCAACAAGCACGCAAACATAAAACATGTGCAACCATACAAACACAGACCACAAACACAGCACATTCAAGTGGTGCGTTGTAAGAAATCAGTATAGCCAAAGGTACTAGTAAATGACTTAATGAGTCATAATATATAAAGCCCCTTGTACATGCAGCCATCAGTGCTGTAGAGAACCAGTTGTTGCATGTAAAAGGGGGTTAAAATGAACAAACCTGAATAATCACTTACTGCCATTGGTTTTTCAAGCAGAAGGTGATAGCCCTTATTAGCAAACGCCACCGCCGGTCCCTGAAATGGAACACATTTCATAATTGTAACAAACAGTCATAACTGTTGGTCAGCTATCTGATTATTATATTATTATATAGGAGAAGATGGATGATAATCACCATCATCTTAATACTACTAATAACACTGGTTGCCATAAACTGTACATGTAAACTTGTGCAGGTTGAGTGTTTTGTTATTATTTTACAAGTTTCATGCCATACATTCTGCATGCAAAAACTTGTAATTACATGTACTCTCTCTCTCTCACTTGTATATATATATCTGTTCAACACCAGATACAGATTGTAAGACATGTTTTATAAACCTAAATCTATATCCTTGTGTAATAACGTTTCATAATAAGCATCATCATCATAGTCATTCATCTCTCTTTTTTTCACATATACCGCCGTGAGATGGCCTCAGTCACCTGCTCGGCGTTAAACCCCAATAACTAACTCTTTCTCACATACAACAAAAGCTGCTATTACCTTGTGCTCTCGGTCTGGTGTGGCAATTATGACACAGTCAGCAAATTTTCCCCTTTCTACTGCATGACGCCAGTCTGTAAAAATATCATTGGAGTTTTATTTTTTTTAAATTTAAATAAAATGGTGTATATATACTTTCAGTTCTTCGCACTCATGTGTGTGTGTGTGTGTGTGTGTGTGTGTGTGTGTTTGTGTGAGAGAGAGACAGACAGACAGACAAAGTGTGAGTGTGTGTGTGTGCATGTATGTGTGTGCATATACACAGACTCTCTTCACAGATAATGCCCTGACATAATGTGGTTGACCATGATAGTTCAAGTGTGGTGTCAGAACAGATTGACACCTGTAGGTGCTAAGCTATTCCAACACCACATTTGAACTGTCATGGTTGATCTATCTCCAGAACTGTGACATAGACCTCAAAGGATATCTTTTTAAAAAAACAGACAACTCCATCCTCACGATGTAAAGAGTTAGCCATTGCACATGAGCCACCCAGACTGACTGTCATCGTGCAACAACACACCTTTGAATGCAAAGTCATCAGGGACATGGAATTCCTTCTGTATGCGTTTCCTGAAAAACTCCCTGGGTTCTGCCACTCCAACAATCTGCAGACATAACAAAAAGAACAAGATTTAAATTGTCAGTATGTCAGCTTCATCTTATATCAGTTATCACAGATGCTCATGAGCAACATTTCTTTCACAGGTACCAGCCAAGTGTTTTCTTCACTACGTGTACCTACACTACTGTAATTGTAACAAACCTGGGACACAGTCACTGGCCCGCAGAGTGCAAATGCAATGGGTCATTTTTTAAACTAAATGGGCCAAGTGATGGCCAAGCATGTGTGTGAGCACCTTTCTGACTAATGAATATCGAGAAGTGGGGCGGGCCTCACCAATCACCGAGATCTTGGGTGAAAAAAAAGGGGGGGGGGGATGGGGGGTGACAGAAAGGCTGGGTAGGCCTTTAGAAACACATGGAAAGGCTCGCTGCCTAGAGAAACCTATGGGTCATTAACCCCTGAGCCCAAAATGTTATAGATTATTTTTGGAAATGATGCGCCAATGGCACAGGGTGCATTCAAAATGTGAATCTTGGACATACCAATTTGTTTTGAAAAAGCTCTCTAGAATTGTGGTTATAAAATATATCCCAATTAAGTTATCTGCCATTTTACACACACATACCTCAAATTCTGCTGGGAACGCCTTTGCATAGCAGGAATAACCATAGCCACGTCTTCCTGCACCGATCACCAGACAGGTCACTGGCTTCCCCTCTTCACCTGACATCTTTTATGTGCCAAACAGATGCCTAAAATGTGGAAAATATTGCACAATTAATTGGAGATAGAAATTAAGTTTTGGTATATTTGTTTTACATGATTCAAGTAAACATGTATCACACACAGGCATAGCCCTCTTAACATGGGTAGCAGTAATGCACCAATGGTGCCGCTTATTAAAACCTGCGCGAAGAGGTGATCGATTAACCCCTTCACTGCCGAGAAAAATTGGACACCATACTACTTACTATAGATCCTCATGATCGAGCACCCTCAATTGCGTGGGCTCATGAGGAACTATGCCTCTTGCTGACACCACTTTGTATTGTTCCTGGGACGGCTGGAGTTCTTACCATGTACGATCAGCAGTGAAGAGGTTAAGCAACGATTTCCCCTAAGTGGTACCACTCTGTACTTGATATCACATCATTCCAAGCACCTGCGCTAGTCGCAGAGCGACCGAAGAGTTAAGTACGACCAGCAAAACTGTATAATAAGCCACCAAACAAAAATCATCAATAGGGCCGGCTCGGGAAGCTGATGTCATGACGCCAGTCGTGGCGGCCATCTTGTGAGGATACACGCGCTCATATGGAAATCGGCGCTGCTTTTGTAATGTCAGGACTGAAAGCCGTGTCCTGACGTACTCAACAAGCAACTAAACAGCAAGTCTTGCCATCACTGACTGTCATTTAGGAAACCGCTCACCAGAATCTGTTTTTGTTTGTTTCCAAAGAGGAAGAAAAATGAAGAAAAACGTGTTCAAACACTATTTCGCTACTATCTGATAAATATGGTATCCTCAGTCGATGACGGCTGACGCGACGACGCTGCTAGGCAACGCGGGGAAATTCCCGAGCCCTTAATTGTCCGCCCATTTCATTTATTACTGTTCCAATTAATAGTGTCGAACAGCATAAATTAGTTATAAGATGTTTACCTTTTAGCCGACGCATGCGCACCTTGGAATATGCGAACAACTTGCAGTAGAACAGAACTTTGCACTTCTAGTCGACACCCATTTATAAGAACTATTTGATAAAAGGAAAGTTGGCCTCCAAGGCAGACAACTGTTGTCAACATCCGGTGCGCTGGCTGTGGCCATTGGATGTTCCGTGTGCACATGTGATGATTCACAGAGATTAGACCTAAAAATAACTCATCGGAGATACTTGCTGGCGGTGTGTTTTGAGTGTTACGTGGTAGAGTCGTAGTCGTACTTACTTACTTACGCCTGTCACCCCTCCCCGGATCATATAGGCCGTCGACGCCTGTCACCCCTCCCCGGGTATAGGCCGTCGACGAGAGACCTCCAGCGACTCCTGTCCTCTGCTTCTCCTCCGATTTTACTCCAGATGGTTCCCAGTCTCTTGATGTCTGCTTGGAGGTCTCGACGCCAGGTGTTTCTCGGCCTGCCTCTTTTCCTCTTTCCCTGGGGGTTCGGTCATGACAATGCCTGCGGCCTAGTGATACTGGAAGCTGGCCGCTTTCTCAGACTGTGACCAATCCATCCCCATCTTCTTCGCCCAATTTCATTCTCTGCTGTTATCTGCTCTGTTCTCTCCCAGAGTCTGACGTTGCTGATCTTCTCTGGCCAGTGGATTTTCAAAATGGCTTCTAAGGCAACTGTTTATGAAGATATGTACTCTGTTGACTGTGGTTTTTGTCAATCTCCAAGTCTCTGCTCCATATAGGAGAACTGCTTTTACGTTGGAGTTGAAAATCCGGACTTTGGTGTGTTGTGACAGCTCTCTGGAACTCCACACTTTTTTCAACTGGAGAAAGGCTGCTCTGGCTTTACCGATTCGTGCTCTGACATCTGCATCAGTGCCGCCTTTTTCTGTCTATGATGCTCCCGAGATAGGTGAAGGACTCCACCTCCTCCAACGGGGTGCCAGCAAGCAAGACTGGTTCTTCCCTGGTTGCGTTCAGCCTCATTGTCTTTGTTTTCTGTTTGTGTATGGTGAGGCCCACTTGGGACGAGATGTCAGCAAGCCTCGTCGTCTTGTCCTGCATTTGTTGATGAGTGTGGGACAGTAAAGCCAAGTCGTCTGCAAAATCGAGATCGTCAAGCTGTGTCCACAGTGTCCACTGTATTCCACTTCGTCTGTGCTCTGTGGTCCTCTTCATGACCCAGTCTATGGCCAGTAGATAGAGGAACGGAGACAGCAAACACCCCTGCCTGACACCGGTTCTGACCTGGAGCTCCCTGGTGAACTGCCCTTCGTGGATCACGCGACATGTCATGCCATCGTAGCTGCTCTTGATCAGGCGGACGAGCTTTGTGGGTACACCGTAGTGTCGTAGGTGAGTTTCCACAGAGTCTCTCGGTCCAAGCTGTCAAATGCTTTCTCGTAATCCACAATGTTGACGTGCAGCGGGGAGCTCCAGAGACTGTTCCACGATGATGCGGAGAGTGGCGATCTGGTCTGTACATGATCGGTTTTTCCTGAATCCTGCTTGCTGGTCTCTCAGCTGGGGGTCAACGGAGCTCTTCATTCTCTCCGGATGATCCTTTTGAAGACCTTTCCTGGTACTGACAGCAAGGTGATTGGAACACTTGCTGAGGTCGCCTTTATTGGGAAGCTTAATTAGGTACCCCTCCTTCCAGTCAGCTGGCATCACCTCCTCTTCCCAGATCTTTCCAAACAGTGGGTACAGCATCTCTACTGTTGTCTCTATGTCTGCTTTCAGACACTCCGCTTGGATGCCATCTGGCCCTGCTGCTTTGCCGTTCTTCAAAAATGCCACTGCTCTTCTGATCTCTTCCCGGCTGGGTCTGTCACAGCTGATGGGTAGGTCGGTCTCTGCTGGCTGGATGTCTGGGGGGTCGGGTGGGCTGGGTTTGTTCAGTAACTCTTCTCAATACTCGACCCATCTGTCGAGTTGGTCTGCTCTGTCTGCAATAGGCTTGCCTTCTTTGTCTTTTACTGGTATTTCTGTATGGCCATACTTGCCCGACAATCTTCTGGTAATGTCGTAGAGCTGTTTCATGTTGCCGCTGCCTGCTGCCTTTTCTGCCTCTGCTGCCAGGCCGTCTGTGTAGGCCCTCTTGTCTGCCCTGTTACTCCTCTTCACCTCGCGGTTGGCTTCCGAGTATTCCTCCTGTGGCCTTGCTTTGGCTGCTCTCGTGCGACTGTTGTTGACAACTGCTTTCTTCTGCTTCCTCACTTCTATCTTCTTCAAGGTCTGTTTCGACAGCCAGTCCTTGTGGTGGTGTTTCCTGAGCCCTACAGTGTCTTTGCAGGTTGAGTTCAGCGCCTCTCTAACTGCCTTCCACTGCTGCTCTGTGGTGACCGCCTCCTCTTCATTTACTAGCTCCTGTAGCGCTTGAAACCGGTTGGACAGCACCAGTTTGAACTCTTCTCTCACTCCAGTCTCTCTTAGGAGGCCTACATTATAACGCTGTCTTCTTGTTGTCTCTGTGCGGCTTTTCTTTAACTTGAGCTTTATTCTTAAGGTAAGCAGATGGTGGTCTGAGGCGACATCTGCTCCCCTCCTCACTCGAACATCTTGAAGGGATCTTCTAAATTTCTTGCTAATGCAGATATGGTTTATTTTGTTCTCTGTAGTATGGTCAGGTGAGACCCAAGTTGCTTTGTGTATTCTTCTGTGTGGGAAGATGCTGCCTCCAATGACAAGTCTGTTTAGAGCACAAAATTCTACAAACCTCTCCCCGTTCTCACTCATCTCCCCTAGTCCCTGTCTCCCCATCACCTCTTCGTATCCGGTGTTGTCCTCCCCTATTTTGGCATTAAAATCGCCCATGACGATGGTGATGTCTCGCTCCGCACATTTGTCCACAGCACTCTGGAGTCGGTCGTAGAACTCTTGTTTCTCTTCCTCGTCACTGTCATTAGTGGGCGCATAACACTGGATGACGTTCAGCTTGATGTTTTTCTTGGTTCTAAAGGCTGCTGTGATAATTCTTGGCCCAAGAGGTTCCCAGCCCATCAGCGCTCTCTGGGCCACTGGTGACAGCATGAATGCTACTCCTTCTGTATGGGACGCACGCACGTAAGGTTCTTTTAAATAAACTTCATTCAGCTGCAACCCGTCATGTCACACGTGGCTTACGGATGTAGGCTACACTGGAGTAACAGTTCCAACAATATTTTAATTCAGCGATTCGATCTCCACACAATGCATTCCCAAATGCACCAACACTAATACAATGTCTCCTCTGCGAAATGTCAACACTGGCGACACAAAGTTTCTCACACAACGTACACCACCGTAACGCTGCATCTCTCACGATGTACACCCCGGCTATACGGGCCACGTACCTACGATAAACTGTGTGTCCCTACAACTGACAATGCATGACAATGTACACACGTGCTTCCTAGCACCATCTTTTATAGTAAAACAACTTTCCAGAAAAATCCACCGAAATTTACACAACGCAACCAATCAGAACAGAACACGTAACTGAAACTCATAAATATTAAATTGAAAGACTTTTCTAGAATAAACTAAGATAGTCTACAAAAATTCGACTGCTAATTTCAGCCCCAAATCTCAGTGCGTTATGAACTGAGTCTCACAAATGTATGGCAGACAACTCACGAGGTTGCCGACACTTTCTAGAAGTTTGACTCATGATCTTTCATAACATACGGACCGGCTGCTAAATTCACGCGTACAGAAAATAACTACGAATATTTGAGCGGTTATAACACTCTGTAGCAAAATGTTGCCTACATTCTGACGTCACATGTAAGGTCACTCAACAGCGCGATTTCACTAGAACGTTCTAATCTACTCTCCGCCAATCCCCGCAAGACAAAAATCGGCCGCTCTTCTCCGTGCGAGTTTGCTAGAAGCTTCCGGACTAATCTTAGCGTATCATAACAAAACCAATTCCGCTATCATGCACGAACGAAAGAAAATCTCACCGTAAAAAGGTACGTGATACGTAACCATGATAGCTCAAATAAATATCGGATCGTTTCCTACGATTAACACATGCATGCTCTCACAGAACAACACAACCACAATCGTAACATTACCCCCCCCCCCCCCCCTCTTTAGAATGAAATTTCACAAAAATTTCTTTTCAAATCTAAAAAACGGTTGTGGCTGTGTTAACCTACACAGAACCCTAAACAAATACAATTTCACATCAAAATCAAATTAAAATAATCGTCTTAGTTCCTTTAAACAGTCCTGAGCGAAGACATGTCCCTTTAAACAGTCCTGGACACCGAAATGTTTCTTCAAACTGTTATGGACACATAAATGTTAATTTAAACTGCTCTGCTCAGGTAATCCGCTCCAAAGTTCTGCGAACCCTTGGTTAAACTAAAAATTAATGTCAAAGTTCACTTCTGGAGCATCTCCAAATCATGGGGTACAGTTCACAGTTCACAGAGTTCAAGGGTTACTGGTACTGAGTCAAACACGATCAGTTTATGGAAGGTATGATATTCCATACACACCAAATTAGATCTCTCTGGTCTCAGCATGACGAGCAATGGCGATCTGGAATCTCTGACGACACCCAAGTCCGGCGTCTCTCCAACATTCTTCCTCAGTCCTTCTCTTATGTGGCGAAGCAGACGACATGGTTCGTCGCGAACCGGCTTGTTGGATGTCAGATTAACCTCGTGCTGGGCGGTGTCTGTTGTCCCTGGGTCAGGTGTAAACCGATGCTTGAATTCTTGAGTCAGGACGCGTAGTTCTTCTCTTTGAGTCTGGGTCAGATTCTGACCGAACTGGATGTCTTCTACATCCTCCTTGTGGCAGAGTTCATTAAGGTCAAACAGGTTCTCGTCGTCTAGTCTTTCGTCATCAGCAAGACGCACCGATGCCGCCAGTTGTGTTTTGTCTTGACAACTTCTCTCAATATACTTCTTCAGCAGATTAGCATGGTAAGTCGTCACCTTGTTGTTGACCTTGACTCTGTAGTCGTTGATGCCAACCACCGTGTCGACAACGTAGGGTCCTTTCCACTGCATCAGGAGTTTGTTGTTGTCGGTAGGAAGAAGAACCAACACCTGGTCACCTGGCTGGAATCGTCGAGGTTTTGCTTTACGATCATAGTAATGCTTCCCCTTGTTCTGCGCCTTCCCTAATTCTTCTCGAGCCATCCTGAGGGTATCTTACAGCTTCTCTCTCAGGTCGAAGACGTACTGGTAGCTGATCTTCACCTCAGGCGCGTCGATATCCTTGGTCCACATCTCCTTCAGGATGTGAATGGGTCCCCTTACAGTCCTGCAGTACAGTAATTCAAAAGGGGGAAACCCTGTCGAATCCTGAGGAACTTCACGGTATGCGAAGAGCAAGGCATTGATATATCTATGCCACAGCCTTGGCTGCTCAGCACACAGTTTCTTCAGCATAGTCTTCAATGTTTCATTAAACTTTTCAACCAGCCTATTACACATGGGGTGATAAGGGGTGGTAGTAAGGTGTCGGATGCTCAATAGCCGGTTGACTTCCTCCATGCAGTCGGAGACGAACTGAGTTCCCAGGTCACTCAGGATCTCCTCAGGAATCCCCAAACGGCTGAACATGTCGACAAGCGCCTCTGCCAATGTGGGAGTGTCGATCTCCTTTAATGGTATGGCCTCAGAATAACGTGTAGCGTAGTCTACCAGGGTCAAAATGTAACGATGACCATCTTCACTTGGAGGGGATATTGGCCCCACCAGATCCACAGCTACGCGTTTAAAAGGCATTAGATCGATCAGTGGCATTTTCTCTAGAGGAACCTTGGGCACCTTTCCCTTGGAGATTGTTTTCTGGCATATGTCGCATGACCTGCAGAATCGGGTGACGTCGCCTCCCATATCAGGCCAGTAGAAGACGGCTCGGATCCTATCGAAGGTCTTGTTGATTCCCAAGTGTCCTCCCAATATGGAATCATGGGCCAATTTCATCACCTGCATCCTCAAAGGTTCAGGGACTACTACTTGACGCACAGGTTTATCTCCATTGCTGTTGAATATCCGGTACAGGATATCTCTTCTGGTCTCGAAGGTTATCTCTTTTCCCTTTCGCGTCACGGGCTCGGTCTGACCTCGGAACTTGTCAAGCGTGGGGTCGGCTTTCTGTAGCTCCACCAGCCTTTCCCTATTCACCACAGCTGCTTCCGTGTTGTCCGCCACCTTTAGAGGGATGGTCTGGTGACTCTTCTTTGCTTGACTTCTTGTGGTAACAGCACATGTTTCAGGTTTCCACTCTGGATCTGGATCGTCTGCGTTTCTGGCACCATCAATGTTTCCGATGATAAGATCGTAGACTGGTGTCTTCACGCACAACGCCTTCACCTCTCCTGTCAGGTACGGGGTGTTGACACTGACCTTGGCAAGGGGGATGATCCTCACAGTTTCGTCGGCCAAGATGAGGCTTGTCCACTCCTGTAGCTTTTGGTCTTCAGCTACTAGGTCCTCTCTCACGATGATGTCACTACAACCGGTATCTCTCAGCACTCTCACGGGTGTGTTCCCGACGAATCCTGACACCACCGGCATGTTCGGCACTTCCTTCTCAGGCAGCGCAATGTTTGAGACTGGTAAAAATGTAGCCGCATCTCCTATTGGGATACGTCCATTCTTTCTGAAAGATTCAATCAGCTCCGGTGTCACTCGCTTTTCTCCAGATTCAAAGTCACTGGATGACGTCACATTATTGGCTAGTACAGCGGCGGCTCTGTGTTGAGACGTGGTACTGCTTCTGCCTGCTATCCCGCGATCTTGGTTGGATCTTCTGGTGTTATCGCCTCGGGGAACATCTTTAGAAGGACACCGTATCGCCTTGTGTCCCCTCCTTCCACAGAGAAAACATGTCAGGTTCTCCACCGACTTGTATTTCGGGGTGTCTCTGACATTGTGGATTTCATCTGCTGGTGCAGACATACGCTGCGGCTTACTGGGCCCGAACTTCATGTTGTGGGCGTCAAGGTATCTTTGAGCGAAGTCGGCCAGGGCCTTTAGGGACTGGTCTTTTTGCTCCCTGAGGTGGGCGGCCAGGTCCTTAAAACATGCGTTGAAGACTTGTTCTTTGATGATGAGGTCACACAGGTCCTGGTACTCTGTTTAAACCAGCCAGCTCTATCCATTTCTCCAGGTAGCTCCTGATTTTCTCAATGAATAGGCCGGGCGTTTCTCCTTCTTCAGGCTTGCAGTTCCGAAATCGTCGCCTGTAACCCTCTTCAGTGAAGTTGTGCTGTCTCAGCAGGGCTGCTTTCAACTGCGTATAATCTTCGGCTTCTTCTCTTGGCAAGCGGGCGTAAAATTCAAGCGCTTTGCCAGTTAGAAGTGCACTCAGCTTGATAACCCAAGTCTCTTGTCTCCAGTTGTTGCTGCTTGCGAAGCGCTCGAATCGCTCCAGATAAGCGTCCATCTTATCTGAATTTTCAACGAAAGGTGGAAGTTTTGGCGCACGGGCTGTTTGCTCTCTGCTGGCTAAGGCTGTTGCTTCAGTAGCCCTCTGGCTCTGTGCTTCTATCTCCATCTGCTTTAGATGAATTTCATGTTGCCGCTGCCTCTCCGCCTCTTCTCGCTCCTCTTCTCGTTGTTTCTCTGCCTCTCTTCGCTGTTTCTCTGCTTCTTCTGCTTGGATTTCGAGTTTCCTGATTTCACGCTCTTTAGCTCTTTCTTCTCTCTACAGTCTCTTTTCTTCTTTGAGTCTCTTTTCTTTTTCTCTCTCCAATCTCTCCTTTTCTTCTCTTTCTCGTTTCTTTTCTTCTCTCTCCAGTCTTCCCTTTTCTCTCTCCTTTACAAACTCGAGGAGTTGAGCTCCTTCGATTCCACATTACTTTCCAATTTTCAGGAATGTCTCCATTTCCAATGTCGCCATCTCTGCGTTTCACTGCTGGCTGTTTTCTCCTGCTACCCTCACTGAGCCAACTGAAGAAGTCCCATCGGAGGTGCCAATATGTTACGTGGTAGAGTCGTAGTCGTAGTATGATAAACACACCAGACGCACGCACGTAAGGTTCTTTTAAATAAACTTCATTCAGCTGCAACCCGTCACACGTTGCTTAAGGATGTAGGCTACACTGGAGTAAAAGTTCCAACAATATTTTAATTCAGCGATGCGATCTCCACACAATGCATTCCCAAATGCACCAACACTGATACAATGTCTCCTCTGCGAAATGTCAACACTGGCGACACAAAGTTTCTCACACAACGTACACCACCGTTACGCTGCGTCTCTCACGATGTACACCCTATACGGGCCACGTACTTACGATAAACTGTGTGTCCCTACAACTGACAATGCATGACAATGTACACACGTGCTTCCTAGCACCATCTTTTATAATAGAACAACTTTCCAGAAAAATCCACCGAAATTTACACTACGCAACCAATCAGAACAGAACACGTAACTGAAACTCATAAATATTAAATAGAAAGACCTTTCGAGAATAAACTAAGATAATCTACAAAAATTCGACTGCTAATTTCAGCCCCAAATCTCAGTGCGTTATGAAGTCTCACAAATGTATGGCAGACAACTCACGACCTTGCTGACACTTTCTAGAAGTTTCATGATCTTTCATAACATACGGACCGGCTGCTCACGCGTACAGAAAATAACTACGAGTATTTGAGCGGTTATAACACTCTGTAGCAAAATGTTGCCTACATTCTGACGTCACATGTAAGGTCACTCAACAGCGCGATTTCACTAGAACGTTCTAATCTACTCTCCGCGAATGCACGCAAGACAAAAATCGACCGCTCTTCTCCGTGCGACTTTGCTAGAAGCTTCCGGTCTAATCTTAGCGTATCATAACAAAACCAATTCCGCTATCATGCACGAACGAAAGAAAATCTCACTAAAAAGGTACGTGATAAGTAACCATGATAGCTCAAATAAATATCGGATCGTTTCCTACGATTAACACATGCATGCTCTCACAGAACAACACAACCACAATCGTAACAGAAAAAAATAAAATGATAAAACGGCCGCAGCACAGTCGACATGGTCTTCTCTGTGAGACAGGTCCAGACTGAACAAATGCATTGAGCAGCACATGGACCTTAAGCCGTCTTCATAGGCTCGACCAAAGCATTCGACACTGAACAGCCGAGACAAGCGCTTTTAGTCCATAAGCTAGGAAGATTTACCGTGCACCCCCCACCCCCCTCCCCCCAGTACTCAATAATATGGGTGTCAAAGTGTTCCTTAGTATGTCATGAGATGTTTAAGCCATGTTCCCCGAAAATCCTTAAAAACACACCAGAGATATAACCAATGGCGCAAGGGTACCCCCATTCACGCTCTTCGCAGGTGCTAAAATGAGGTTGAGAAACATATTCCTCTAAATAAATCAGAATTCATTCCAGAAGCCCAGATCAGGCAATATTATGTTAAGGCACACGTTCTGCATCCTCTGCAAAAAAACAGAATGAAAAAATATTGAAACTCTGGCTCACAGTGAAGGTATTTGTGCACCCAGCAAACAGCCATTTCCCCAAAATCGCAAAAAAATACAAAAATAATGTGTCAGGTGCCTTCAAACATTTTCTAGAGCGCTGGCAGTCCATTTTCAGCCTTACATTATTAAAACAGGATGTCACAATTATTATAAACTTGACTAGGTGATGCTGTGATCACTGTGAGTGCCACAGTGGTTGATTTTGTATCCCTACCCCCAAGTTGTAAAAATACACAAAATTAATTAGAAAAATTTGCTAAAGTTATTCCATTTCATTTTGACCTCTCTTTACCTATTATGTTTCAATAATGTGAGCATAAAGTGCAAGAAAATAAGGAAAGTCGGCATCCTTTACGGTACATTCGTGGTGAATGATAGCTTTTTCTCATTTAAAATTGCCGAATTGGGAAACGTACGTTGTTTCCGGTGCCCTCAGAAATTTTGTATACAACCGATAGGTCTTTGTTAGGTTTTATTGGTTAGGATAGAGTACCACAGTTACTCACAACCTGGTTTTGTGATGCTGTGATGCATTTAGGGGCCACAGTGGCTGAATCTGCTACCCTACCCCCATTTTTCCAGTACGCAAAGTAACGCAAAATAATCATAAAAATTGCTTACGTCATACTCCTCAGTTTTTTTGTTTGTTTTTTAAGTATGCATATTGAGCATAAAAAGTTGTGATCATTTCATTAATTTCATGTGACCCATCAATTTAATTGTAACTATTTTTAACTCGCTGGTCTTTTAGGCAATATTTTACCTAGCGTAAGGCGGGTCTAATAGGTCTCCCCTTTCCTTTCATTTATTTTCGCCTAGAAATGTGTAAATATGAATATGCGTAATAAAGTTTCATGGTTCCTAATAGCCAAAACAATGTTATCAAAATACTTAGTTTCCACATGTCCACCACGAGATCTCCACTTCCACCTTCTGCAACGTTCAATTTTTAGATGGCCGTCTTTAAATCTTATATTGTTCTGTCTGCCAATAAGTGAGCTGTCAAGAGCTAGGCAGCATGTTTTCAGAGTTTGGTGTACATGGGCGTGTCTTCTGGTCAGAACTGCCAGCAGACCGCTTTTCTGTATGGACATGTTTGGAGAATGTGCTAAGGAGACGGATTTTCTACGCCAAATTCGCACAGGGCTGTTTCCGCATGACCCAGTCTCACGAGGTGAGTCCAGCAGGGTCCTTACGGTCTGTGAACATTTGTGAAAGTTGTTAAAAAAATGACAAGGCTTTTTCAGGGCCCTGGAAAATCTGTCAATTTTAGTCCTTTTCCTTAAAGTCTGTGAAAGTTTGTAAAAAAAAATGACAACGTGCTGGCAAACTTTTGTCTACTTCTTCTTTTTTTTTTCTCCCCCAATTTGTGACTAATCCATTGCGAACGATCATGCTGCCGCTTATTGCACGTGATCTATATTTAGCTCTGATCATAAAGTGACTGCATGGCCTTACTGCCGAACATTCTGATTGGTTGTTTATGCTTCTACCGAGATCCGCCATTCGCTAAGCGTTCTTTTATTTTGGTATCTCTTCATGCATTAGGCACGGAAGCTTCAAATAATTGCTGATACAGAGTGATCTAATTAAAGTGTGTAAACCTCCAGGCTTCAGTTTGGGTTTGTGAAACGTTTATGAAAAGTTTGTGAACTTCGTTCCTGCTTTTCTGTATGGACCCAGTCCAGAGTAATCAGTGCGTAGATGAAAGATGGTGGCCTGGCTCTCCCTGTTCAGCTTGTTGATATCATCTGCCCACGGGCTGCAGCCGCCATTCTGCTGTTGCCAATCACTTTGTTGTTGTAGTGTCTTGGTTTCTTTACAAGAGGTTGTAATCTTGAGGTAGTCTGGCGCCTGCTTTGGCCAGGCTGTCAGCCTCTCCATTCCCAGCTAGTCCAAAATGCACTGGAATCTACTGCAGCACTATTTTGTGGACAGGGCATCCAGTCTATCTTGAAGCTTCCTGGTGAGATCAGTGGATCAAGCTTTCCTTTCCCTAGCTAGTGCTCTGCTGCTGTGTTGAGCACCTGCAGATCTGTACGATAGTTGGAGCTGCTGCCGCCAGCTGTTAAGGAGAGGGAGGTAGTAGTGCGGTCTGCACAACAGATGTACATGCCACTTCCTTCATTCCGCACGGCATCTTGTGCGGTATCACAGCTGCTGTGAGGGTAGCGCTTGTGCATAACCTCCAGCAAGATGGCTTTGTGCAGTGCCGCGACCTTTGGCAAAGAGTCCTGGAACATGGTTTATGTTATCTTGAAGGCTATTTCGAGATGACCAGGTATCTGAAGGGAGCTGTTCACACATCTTTGGGCTTGGTTCCAGGACGTCAGTTTTAGCCCTTTGCAGGACCTTGAGTTGGCGGTTCAGACGTGGGCGTTTCTGACGGTTCTTGGTCTGCTCCTGTAGTCTCCCATGCTGTCGGTGTTTAGTAAGTCTTCATCGTGTGTGCTGTTCTAGAGATAGTAACTATGGGCGGAAATGGACAATTTATATCTATCCCGAATTTCCAGGATTTTTCGACCGCTTACTCCCATGCCCTAACGCCGCCCGTTTTTCTATGTTTCTCCTTATTTTTTTCAGTAAAATAAAGGTTTCCAAATTCAATGTCATTAAAATTAATATTTTTTATTATAAAATGAATCAATACTTCTTCTAAACGATATTAATGCTGTAGAAAACAAAGACTTAGACTCGAAAAAACAGCGTCTTTTGTCTGTTGTTGTTTCTGGAAAGTCAAAAGGTCACAGGTCAAGGGTTAAAACCAAGGTCAAGGTCATGGTCACCAAGGTCAATGTCACCAAGGTCAAGGTCGCAAGGTCAAGGTCATGGATCAAGGTCGTCAAGGTCATGTGTCAAGGTCACCAGGTCAAGAACACCGGGTCAATGTCACCAGGGTCATGGGTCAAGGTCATGGGTCAAGGTCATGGGTCAAGGTCATGGATCAAGGTCACCAAGGTCACCGGATCAAGGTCACCAAGGTCATGGGTCAAGGTCATGGGTCAAGGGTCAAGGTCATGCATCAAGGTCATGGGTCAAGGTCATGCACCAAGGTCACCAAGGTCATGGGTCAAGGTCATGGATCAAGGTCACCAAGGTCATGGGTCAAGGTCATGGGTCAAGGTCATGCACCAAGGTCACCAAGGTCATGGGTCAAGGTCATGGGTCAAGGTCATGCGCCAAGGTCACCGGGTCAAGGTCATGGTCAAGGTCACCGGGTCATGGGTCAAGTCGCCAAGGTCATGGGTCAAGGTCATGTGTCAAGGTCAAAGGTCATGAGGTCAATGACACTGGAACCAAAAAATGGTAAAAGTCCGCTCCTGGTCTTTTTCCAGTTGCTCTCACAGAGTCAGCTATAACCCAGGTTCAAGTGCACAATTCGCCTTCCCTGTGAGAGCTTTTGGTGTGGCCTAGCTTTTGGTTTGTTCCGCCCACCCCAGACGGGAATCTACCGACTCCTCAACTCGGCTGCCCGAAACGAAAGTGTGGAGATGTCCCAGAGGTGCTTGGAACAGACAAAGAGAGTTACAACCTTAGGTTAATGTGCACAACTCACTCTCTTTGTTTGTTTGCCAGGCCACTGGACCAGGACAACGGACCCACAATGAATAGAAACATTTTCATTTACATAACCCTACATTCTCCTAAAAAAAAATTAAGCTGGTGAAGCAAAAGTAAAAAAGTAATACCAAAAAAATTATATTTGTATTAAAAGACAACAATAATCACACATTTTAAAACAAAAATCAAATAATAACATCTTTATACTATTATCTATCATAATTATTGTCACATCTTGCCTTTTATTTTTTATGAAAAAATATATATTTTAGTCAAAAATTAAAACATAATTTAAGCAAGGGAAGTAACTTTTTGTCTTACCAAAATTTCTCAAAATTACTTCCCTTGTATAAACTTATATTCAACAAAGGGAAGTAATCTAAAATTTTGTTACTGAACAGGTGGTGATTCCTTCCCTTTTACTGAACAAGGGAAATAATCTGTTATTATTTCTTATGCTGATACTGAACAGAGCAAATTCTCTCCCATGTTGTTACTGAGTCTAGATTATTTTCTGGTGTTCAAGTCATGGGTAAAATTATCAAGTTACTGTCTATGTTACTGTCTAGATGTTTCTAAGTAAATTACAAGTACTTAATAAGGTAATTTATAAACCAGCAAGTAACTTTGTAAGTACCTTTGAAGTTAGTTGGCGTAAGTAATTATAAGTGACTTACAACAAGTTCTTATAAGTGACTTAACATAAGATCTTGTAAGTTCTTGATGCAAGTCAGCAAGATACTCGGACAGATTTCCCAAGTTACAAGGACAATAAAAAAACTTTTTTTTAGTAATAGTCAGGTGGTGGTGGTGGAGCTGATGGGGTTAAATAGTTAGGCGCAAGCGACATGTCATCTTTTTGCGAAGTGTAATGAAAAAATAAATGATTAGTACCAAATCTGATTTTTATTTGTTTAAAAGATTGTGTAGTTTTTCTGTGGTTTCCTGAACACCGATCTGTTTTCCCATCTCTAAAAAACTGGCCTTAAGTTCTTCAACATTTACGGGAGATTGACTACGCATCTTATTCTGTATTTCAGATTTTTGTTTCTTGTAATTATTTAAATCATCCTGAACTCTCTTAAATTCCTCGTCATCAATAAAATTATCATTCAATGCCTTACTGATAATAAGTTTCATACTGCTCAGCTTTGCACCAGCAAGCGTACTCAATGCTTCATGTTTCTGTAATTTTGTGTGAAACCTCTTGTTCAAGGCCTCCAAACCAAAACAAGCCAGGCATGTAGCAACGCTAACAGCCTCAACTGCTATTCCAGCCAAACTCCCAATTCCTGTGGCGAACAGAACAATACCTCCTACAGAACATGAAGCTCAAACTGCGCCAATAGCCATAGAAGTGTTTTGAACAGAATTGAAAACGGTCTTATACCTCCTTTTGCACCGTGAGTACTTAGCCTCTTCTCCTTCCAAATATTTCAAAGCTTCTGTAATATTATTTAATCTGAATGCATCTGCCTGTAATGTTTTATCTGAAGCAATTGGCACAGCTGTCACCTGTGGATCAGGCGCAAGCGTTGTTTTAGTCATCACATTTGTTTCAGTCGGATCAAGCGTTGGTAGTTGCGGATAGAAGTTTACCATTTTTTTTATTCACAAATATTTTTTTTTTATTTAATCAGCAATTACATTTTGCAACTCTTCAAAAGTATACAATTTGCTGGCATAATAAAATGCAACAAGATCAATGTGTTCAAGGTTTATGTAAGTTAGACGAACAAAAGTTGTTTTGTCAACCACCACCTTGACAGCTGGAACACTGCTCGAAACATTAATAACATCATTATTTTTTGTAATGGCAATAAAGACCTTTGATGATTCTGTTACTGTTCCGTCCCATGTAAGTTTAATTCCCTGTACAATTTGAGCCTCTTTAGCAGTAGTTACTGATTTCATGATAATTTCAAATACTATTGTCACTTCTCTAGCCACGACTAAGCTTGCTGGCATAAACACAACAGAAGTATCTGATCTACCCTTTCTAGTTGTAAGAAGATATCTCTGTCTCTCATAATTTTCAACTTTCAGTTTTTCTCTGCTATTGTTGTCTGGGGCAAAACTTGGAACAAGGCTTACAATAAGCGGCCCAGAATTAACAACCTTCCTAAACACTAAGGCGCCTTCGTCATCAGTGTATACATAAGGACTAATAAATTCAATCTTTATGTCCCAGTCAATTGTGGGTGGTGGTGCCGGTACAGGTGAAACAACCCACTTACTACCCACATGTATTAAGTTGTAAGGTGCATTATTTACAGGTGGAGTAGGTACAGTAACATCACGCAGCTGACCAAGTTTAGGAATCTGTTTTTCACCGTCTTTCATGTCAACAATTACTTTCCTCTTGTACATGCCATTTGAATCAAGTTCAAAACCATATATTTCTCCAATTTCCCCTTCCTTCTCAAAATCCTGGACGTCTGCCAAATCTTTCAACTCTGTAACCGGACACGCAACTGGTATGATTGTTCGCTTTGGACCAAGACCGCTCATTTTTATAAACAAAAATAAAATTATTTAATTTCCAACACAACACTAAAATCATGCATAAGAACTGGTTTGTCATCCTGATTAGTTACAGATATACTCAGTGACTCAAAGAAACTAGAACCTAATTTCTTAAACTGCAAATTAGGAAATCTAACAACTACACTTTCACAATACGGAGCAGTTCCAGTAGGTAAGCATCTCAACAAAGTTGAAGGCTTACCATTGTGAACATTCTCAGATGTGTTTAGTTCTTTCAAATAAACATTTAGCACTATGTGTACTGACAAATTGACAGGACGTTTTCCAGTTATTTTAAGTTTTTTGGTCTTCATTGTTATAATACCAAACATAGCTTCATCTAAATCATCTGTTCTATACCAATCGTCATCAATATAAAAACCAAGTAAATATGCAAATCTATCTGAGATCCTTAACCAATTTTGTGTCAGAAATTCTAATGTAACAAGTAGGTTAGCTGGATTTAAAGTTGCTTTAATTTTAAAATTACTTTGAAACCATTCAGCTATAGTACAAAAGTCATAATACCCAGGTGGTATAGCTTCAGTCTTACCATCAAAAATTACTTTATTATATATATCATCTGTTACATTAAACCATTTTACTGTATAGAACATTTCATGGATAGCTGCAGCCTTGCTACCATCACGATTATCAATCCCATTAGTTAACCACACTGGTTTGCTTGTGTCAAGATTTGTTAAGGTAATAAACATTTTTATTATCTCATATAAAAAAGGATGGAATTTAAATCACCAACCATTACCACTACAAACGCATTTCAATTCAATGTGGATGCCAAATACAATGTCACACCTACTTATGAACAGAAAATAATTCAACTAAATCAACTCGACATAGCTGTATCAGAACAAGATCTATTCCAAGTCAAAGTACCGAATCCGTTTGACCATTACCTAAACCCTCCAATAACAGATGACTCTACTGCAAGAAAGTGGTCTTCTAGCCCACTACAGATGTTTCAAAATCAACTCAACTTTGCAATACTATGTTCAACTACAGGCTGTGGTGTTTCATTCACAGATCATTTGAATCACTCAAACAAACTGATTAGGTCTGTGTATCATTTCCATGTTTATTACCAGCTTAGACGTATTTTGTCAGAACTGCATACACCATTACCCACTGAATCCAGTTTCAACAGGTATAACAATCCCATGGATATGAAAGCATTTGAACGCATCTGTAATGAATTTAACATTAACCCTGGCACTAAGTATGACTTCACACAAAAACTTGATGATCACAATGGTATGGGTACACTGTATTATGCTATGAGTCACAGACAATACCCTCAAGATTATTACCCTGGTTACACTTCATTCTCATCTAAATCAGAAGTCTGGTTAGGTTCCATAGAGCAGAAGCAGACTAACGCATGGACCACATTTATTTTAGATAAATCTGACGGGTTTACTCAAGCAGGAGTCGAGCGCGTCAATGAGTCTATCAGAACATATGTCTGGTGTTTACTAGGAGCACAATCACTAACAAAATCAAACATTTTGAATGGAAGTGGTAAATTTGAAGCACAAAAACAGTTTCTTGCAAATCTTGAAGATTCAATCAACTCAACAGTTGATCTCCCATCTAGCATACAACGCTACCAAGACGTTTTAAGATATGCCAGATCGAAAGTTGACTTTGTAGTTGGCACTGGGTTATACATGTTACCATCTGACCTTCAACTCCAAATGGGAACAATCACAAATTATAATAATGAAATCATTGTTGCAGGTGTTGGTCAAAAACTCGGTCTCAATCAATCTGTAAACTTGGGAGCAACAACCACACACGTACAGTCATTAAAATCATTACAGATGGTAACACCCCCGGCCCCGGCCCCGGCCCCAACACCGGCACTCATACAAGCGGTAACCCCTACACCAACCCCTGACACACATGAGTCAGAGAGAACTGCATTGGTAATAGGCCTCACTGGATTAGGAGTATTACTTCTTTATCTGTTTCATTAAATAACCCACCATCAACCCTCCTACTGTAACCAAAAAGACCCACACATGTTCTGCCATAAACCCTACTGCCTTTGCTGTAGTAGTAATCAGCCAACTGACAACAGTGCCTATAATGCCAGGCAACGCGTCCACTGCTTTCAGAGCCAATTTTTTAAGTAGATCTGATATGTGAGACAGTTGTTTCTTTACCCATGACTGTAAATCTTTTGGGTCTGTTGGAGTCGGGGGGCCCGGGGTTGGTGGTGCTGGGGCCGAGGGTGCACCCCCACCACTGCCGGAGACAGCCAGCACTACAGTACTGATAATAAACCCAAGAGCAGTAATTAAACTAGCAATTGTGATACCCTGTTCTCTGAAAAGTGTTTTTAGTCTCTCAGCCAGAGTAGTGTCTTCGTGAAGTATTTTCTGAATAGTTTCTCTAATTCTGTTGACCTGTGATTTCAGTTTTTGTCTTCCAATACTAATTGTTTCTAACCTTCCTGATCTTTCTATCTGCAAATCATTTAATCTGTGCTGTATTCTTTCTTTCATTTCTGTGTCAAGATTCCCATTGTCTGCTGTAGCCAGTTTCTCTTTTTCACGTTCTATGTGTTTATCAAGCTCTCCCAGTTTGGCAAGATTATTAACCATCTCACCTCTTATTGTCTGCAGTGATTTATCCAATCCCATAATCTCCCTCATTGACAAAGGTGGATCATCTATTGTTTTCAAAGCGTCATTTATTTTTCCTTCAGTAAATGAGGTTTCTTGTATCACTGTGTTTGCTATTTCTGGTAGGCTTGTTACTGGTGCCATTTCAATTTGTTGCCCTGTTGGCAACTTTGTTTGCGTGTCGTGAAGAACACTAACCAGTCTTGGCGTGACAGGAGACCCACCAATTCCAAGATACCTTGCCAACCCAGAGTTACCACCGACTTCACCTTTAATTGTACTTAAAGCTCTAAACTTAGAAGGATTATTTTTATGTGTTAGATATATTTTCCCTCTGTCTGTATTTACAAATAAGTGCCCTTTATCATATTCAAATTGATTAGGATCTATTACATCTGGGCGCACTCCAACACTGTCATAAAATGAGTTTACTTTGTCTTTTAACAGTTCATGATGCACACTAGACATAGTTACCATTCCAGTCATATCTGTGATACTGGTATCTGAGACATTCATGTCATCCATTTCAAAATCTTCATGATTAAATCCTCCTGCTGCCATTGTTTTATTAATTTATTATTTTTTATTGTGCATAATAAAAATGACACAGTCTTACGGATCAAAGTTAGACCCATACAGAAAACTACGTGAGCCCCTGGGTGTTAAGGGCATAAGACAATCGATAGTCATCACGAACAATCCAAGTACTATAGACCAGAATCAAACACTTACAGTCAAGTTTCCAAACCTAGGTCCCAGTGACGTTATTGTTCCTGGCACTGCACGCCTAGCATTTAATATTGAACTATCATCAGACGCAGATGTAAACAGAACACTGGTTGACAATCTTGGCAGAGCAATTGTTAGAACTATTAAAGTAAAACTTGAAGGACAGGAAGTATTTAGTCTTGACGACTCCGATGTATTCTACTGTTACAAAGATCTGTGGCTTACAAGAGAAGAACGAGAAGACCGTATTTACCAAGGCATACAGTCTGATAATGTTGGTAAACTTCGAATCAATGCTGGAGATAAATCAACGTCAGCAGCCAATGACGTTATTATAGCAGAAACATATGGAACCAGATTTTACATTCCACTTGAGTTTGAAATTCTAACAGCTCATTTGCCTTATTATCAAGGGGCACTGAATGACCGTCTGAGCTTTGAACTAACTTTCAATGACTACTCCAAAGTTATAAAATCATCTGCCACAGATGCAACATATAAGATCTCTAACATTTCCTTGGAATATGAAATTGTTACACATACTGAACTAGCCAGACTCATACAAAATCAGTATCAGTCAAGACTGCCAATTTATTATGACAGGGTGATTAGACATAGTTTAATACCCAAAGACAAGAGTGACCCAATGTGGAACATAAACTTGAACACACCAGCTAGGTCACTGAAAGGTATTCTTATGTTGTTTGTTGAACCGGTGAGTCCATACAAAAGGGATTCAGAAAAATTCTACAATCCAAAGATTACACATTTGTCCTGCACAATCGAAGGCCGCCCTAATCAAGTGTACGCTTCAGGTTTGTTACCTTATCAACACTACGATGAGATCACAAAGTATTTTGCAGGAGGAAGGATTAGAGATAAACCTGCAAACATTGTGTGCAAAGATCTACATCTGTATGACGTTAGGATCGGACAATACCTGACGAATAAGTATGCACTGTGGCTAGACCTTCGTAGTACAGATGATGATTACCTTCATGGGTCAGGTCGAACTGTCGAGAACGGTAGTGATGGGATAACAATTCAGATACAAAAGAAGGTTGAAAAAGCCGAACCCATAAATATATATTTGTACCTGATATATGATGCACAACTCAATATACAAGACAGTAGACTGAGTGGACACATATATTAAAATTATATTGTGTATTAAAATGAACCTGAGCTTAATGACACTCGACCCACACTGTGGATTATTTGTTGGTGCCACAGGGTGTGGGAAAACTGAATTTGTACTTAACCTATTACAAACAAGATACATACACCACTTTGAAAACATTGTCATATTTTGTCCTACAATCAAACACAACAAAGCTTATCACAACCGTTTATTCATTTGGACTGACAACAACATATATTTAGTCGACCCTGAGAAAAAACTGAATGACTACCTACAATATTTTTACAAGCAATTTGAAGGACAGCCAACATTGTTTATTGTTGATGACTGTTCTGCAGAGAAAGACATTGTCAAGAAGAGAAACACATTAGCAGAACTTGCTTTCAGTGGCAGACACGCAAACGTCAGTGTATGGATTCTCACTCAGAAATATAATGCTGTACTGAAAGATTTTCGAGAACAGTTAAAGTTTATCTGTTTGTTTTACTGTAAGGATCGTGACAGCTTTGAAGACTGTCTCAGAGAGAATGATGTCATCCCAAATAAGCATGAACGTGATGATGTAAAAAATAAACTGAAATCAACTAAGCATCTAAAGCTCATTTTAAAGACAGATCAGCCCACAGGGTATGGGTTAGTAAATTGATGTAAATTAATTTATACATTTGTTTGTCCAATAAAAATGACAGACGGACAAGTGCTTGATCTTACACACCTTTTCAAAGATGTTATGCACTTTACTGACTTAATATCACCCAAACAGACTTACATAAGCCTTTCAGCACCATCAGAAATATATGCTACATATAGTGTGACTTTGGATTATGTCGATGAGCATCCAGATGTGGAGTGCATGACAGTTGATTTAAAGACACCTACTTTTAAAGTTGATGATACCAACTATGGTTGGTTAGGGGAAGTTTGTTATAGCATATTTAAACAACTGCGCAAACTAAATGTTTATATTGACAGTGTTACAGTTAATAAAGTGGTATTACACAAGGTGAGCCAGCAGAGTTAACGTTAATATTTTTTATTTTATTATTTTGTCGGACAAATAAAAATGACGGACAATTCACAAAGCCCTGGCCCATCAAACCCTGGCTCATCAAGCTTAAGAAACGTGTTTCACACAACAGACTTACCTATAACCAATACTAACAATGTCTATGAATCAATAGAAAACTCTTTTTCTGTCATACAAGATAATCTTCTTACAGGCAGTGTGAAGATTCAGATTGTTGCTAAAATAGAATTTACTAGAGTAGACGGCGAAGTGATTGTATCGTACATATCAACAAGACAACACACTGTTAACACAAGAAGAGAACCGGAGGTGGAGAACGTGTTTAGAGACAGACTGTTACCAGACTTTCTACAGGCAATTGACAGTGCAAAAATGAAAGGATCTGGTTGGCACGAAGGACATGTACATGAACTAAAACTAAAGCAGTCTAGGTATCATCCTATACTAGGTAAAGCATGGATACCACTGCCAACAGAGGTTGCAAACAAAAAGGCTGTTGTTAATATACAGAACAATGACAACTATTGTTTCATGTGGTGTGTGCTTGCTAAACTACACTTTGTAAAGTCAAAACCTGAACGTGTATCTAACTACACCAAATTTGTAAATGAACTCGATTTTAGTGGCATTGAGTTTTCTGTTAAAATAGAGGACATAGACTTGTTTGAAAAACTAAATCCTGGTATATCTGTAAATGTGTTTGTGTGGGATAATGAGTCAGTTGATAAGTTACAGCCAATTAGAGTGTCCCCAATTGCCCCAACCTATGGGCAGTCAGAAGATAGACATGTTGATATGTTATTAATAAGCTCTGGTGATAACTTTCACTACACAATTATCAGAAATATGTCACGTCTAATTCACGGACATACAACAAAACACAATGGCAAACAGGAAGTTTGTAAAAAATGTTTACAAAGATTTTCTTCTATTTCAGTAGCGCACAAACACATTTTACACTGCAGATCAGCTGATGACATACAAACTGTACTTAAGTATCCAGATCCTGGCAGCAAGGTTTATTTTAAGAACTATGGGAATCAGCAAAAGTTGCCGTTTGTAGTGTATGCAGATTTTGAATCATTGGTTGTACCATATGGGGGTCCTGTTCCAGAGTCATTACCAAAGACTATAAAGTTGAGTGACCAAGTGGTGTGTTCTTTTGGATACATTATTGTTAGGTCAGACGGTTTGCATTCAGAGCCTGTTATCTACAGGGGTGAAAATGCAGCATGTCTGTTTTTAACAGAAATGAGACAACTGTACAGTCAGGTAGTACAATATCTCACAACATGTCAGATGCCTTTGGTGATGACAGAAGAAGACAAACTGAAATTTGATACAGCTGAGACGTGTTGGATTTGTGAACAGCCTTTAGGATGTGATAAAGTTCGTGACCATGATCACATAACTGGGCGTTACAGAGGTGCTGCACATAACAATTGTAACTTGTTATTAAAAATAGATCCTAAGACATATAAGTTACCAATCTTTTTCCACAATCTAAAGGGATATGATTCACACATCATCATGCAGGCTGTAGATGAGTCATACAAAAACATAAGTTGTATTGCCCAGACAACTGAGAAATACTTGACTTTTAGGTTAGATAAATTAGCATTTTATGACTCCATGCAACATTTGTCTTTAGGATTGGCTAGTCTGGCAGAAGGACTGACTGAGTATCCAATAACGAGTAAATATTTTGAACCAGACTTGATTAAGAAAGGTGTGTATCCGTATGAGTACATCAGTGAGTGGGTTGTGTTTGAGGAAACAAGACTGCCACCAAAAGAGAAATTTTATTCTACACTAACTGGAAAAGGCATTTCCGACTCTGAATATCAACATGCACTTGATGCGTGGGGGAAGTTGGGGTGTCAAACGATTGGTGACTACCATGACCAGTACTTGAAAGCTGACGTTTGCTTGCTAGCAGACGTATTTGAAAGTTACCGTGAAAAGGGTTTGTTACACTACAAGCTTGACCCTGCTTGTTACATAACTAGTCCTGGCATGACATGGGATGCATTTTTGAAATCCAGTAAGATATTTATAGACCTGTTGTCTGATCGTACGATGGGTGAAATGGTAGAACGCGGATTGAGAGGAGGGATTAGTATTGCAGCAAATAACTACGCCAGAGCCAACAATAAATATCTGGATGGTTATGGTGACCTTGGCCGGGGGTTTGACCCCTCAAGGTCAAGGTCATTCATTACGTACTTGGACGCTAATAACCTTTACGGGTTCGCGATGTGTGAGTTATTGCCCTTGAAAAACTTTTGTCTGCATGATTTGTCACAGTATGACATAACAGACATAACAAACTATATTATGACACATGACCGAAACGATGCGAAGGGTTGGATCTTTGAAGTAGACCTGGAGTACCCGCACCATCTACATGATTATCATAATGATTATCCATTAGCAGTTGAGAAAATGAGTATGACAGGGAAAAAAGAAGACACTAAGCTTGTGCCAAATCTAAATGACAAATTTAATTACGTTTGTCACTACCGCTTGTTACAGTTTTACATCAGACACGGGTTAGTACTAAAGAAAGTTCACAGAGGAATTCAATTTGACCAGAGTGCTTTCATGAAAGATTACATAATGAAGAACACAACCCTTCGTGCCAGAGACGGCAACACTGCATTTGACAAAGACTTCTTTAAGCTTATGAACAATGCCTGTTTTGGCAAGACAATGGAAAATCCTCATCACAGAAAAGATGTGAGACTAGTCACAACTGAATTGGGTGCAATTAAACTTACAGGTAAGCCACAGTACACAGGGTATAAAGAATTTCATTCATCATTGTATGCAGTGTCACTCAAAAAAAAGATTGTTAAACTGGACAAGCCAGTATTCATTGGTATGGCAATTCTGGAGTTGTCAAAACTGTTGATGCTTGAATTTTATTATGATTACTTCAAACCAAAATATCCTGAGTGTCGTCTGCTATACACTGACACTGACTCTATGATCATAGACGTGCCTACTGAAGACTTTTACAAAGACATGAAAACAGAGTTACACATGTATGACACGTCTGACTACCCTAAAGATCACCCGCTGTTTAGCACACAAAACAAGAAAGTGCCTGGTAAGTTTAAAGATGAACTGAATGGTGTGCCTATAGTTGAGTACGTTGGACTGAGATCAAAAATGTATTCTATACTGCACCAGAAGGGTAGTCAGTCGAAAGCCAAAGGAATAAAAAAAACAGCAATAAAAAATAAAGACATTCGTCATGAACATTACAAGCAAGTGTTAGATGGTGCATTAATGCCTGATTATCCAAACAAGTCACTGAGATCAAACAAACATAATCTTGAAATGATCCAAACACATAAGAAGTCACTTGCAGTTGGAGACACGAAACGAGTGTTTCACACTAAAGAAAAAGCTTATGCACCTGGACATTACAGACTCAAGTTATCTGAAGATATTTGTGATGAACTGGTTGATGAATTAATTGACGACTTAGTTACTGAAATGAGTAACGGTGTCTGGGGGAATAATCTGTAATTCTTCTCTGACAAATGCCCTCTGGGGTGCAGGCTCATACAGGTAATATATTGTTGCGTCTGCGCCGGGAATTATTTTTTTTATATTGTGTACAGACGTTGACCAGATGGGGTCTGTTGCCCTGCGTCTGTCGTCATTCTCAGCCTCCCCTGGCTGATATAAATATCTCACCTGTTTAGTAAATAAACTTGTGTCTGGTGCCGGGGTTGGTCCTGTTTTTGGCTCTGTAATTGTTTTCAATTTAATAGCATCAGCAGGTTTTGGGTGTCCTTCATTGTTCATTGCTTTTATCACATGTGGTAATCTCTTTACCCATTCAGTGTTCCGGGTGTCATGCATGAGTTCCTTAGAATACTGGTAACTGAAAAGTCTTTCTGATAACTGTTTGTTAAAGTTTTCAACAATTGCCTGCGATCTGTGCACGCCTGGAATACCACGTCTGACCAGTACGCCATGCTTAGCAAATAACTGATTAACTGCGCCCTTAAATTCAGATCCATCATCAACCTGCACTAGTCTGGGGTATCTTAAAGGGCCTCGACTATATATTTTTGATAAAGCAGTAGCAACTGTGTTAGCAGTTTTGTCAGATATGGGTTCAGCGTCTTTATACCTTGAAGCAATGTCTACAACAGTCAGTGCATACTTGTATCGTTTCTTTCTTATTGTATCGTGTGGAAGAAACAGGAGGTCCATTTGGTGCGTGTCATTTGGTGATGTGTTTTCAAAATGGGGTCTTGTTATTTTTCTTGGAGCAGGGAGATATATCTGCCAAATTGCCTGTCTCTGTAACCATTGCTTGACCTGATTGAGTGATATATCTCCGCCCACAGCGGCATGTAATTTCTGAATAGCTGTTTGCCCTTTCCAATAGCCTGATGGAGAGTAATATATTTTTGATAGTTTATTTTCGGCTGCCATTTTTTCTAGCAATGAAAACTCCTGTAAAATAAACAAATGTCATTCCCACTAGAACAAAGATTATCTCCCCGTTTCTTTGTTGTGTGCTTGGTTTGTAATAGTCACTTAGTTTTGGTTTCGGGATAGACATGTCTTCACCCGTGACAAGAAAATATTCCCTGATTGCTTCGTCTGTATTTGAAAATGTATGTTGTGCGTGGCCTTCAAGCCTCAATCTTTCATTGATGAAATCAAGTTTCTCAATTCTTTGTTTTTCATACGCCTGTTCTGCCTGTGCTAATTTCTCAGACGCTTCATTGTGACGTTTCATTTCTTCTGCAGATTCCTCTCTACCCATTTTAGAAAAGAGATAATTAGAGCCACTGAATGCGAGGGCGTTAACAACTGCCCCACCAATCATAATAGCTATCGTCGCCATATTATTTTTATTTACATAGAAACATTTTCGGGAATAATTCCCTGCTTGACAAGAAAATCTTTTGTCGCAATCGACGCTGTAATGACTACAATTAGCTTAGCGCTGTCTTCGAAATCGAGTCTACTGAGGTCTGCTGATTTCATTTTGAGTAGACTTTTCCCCAGCATAGAATAAGCTACTGCTAATCCACTGATTACGGCAGAGTGATAGACAAGGTTCATTATGTTCTTTGAGTCATTCATTTTTTAAGGCAAGAAAAATTAAAATAATATTTTTATTTACTGCATATAAAATGGGTCAACGGCTTTGGGTGTTACTGGTAATGTGGCGACTTCTGGTTTTGTTTTTGGAGTGTCTGATTTTTTGGACACTGTACGAGTCTGTGGTTTGTATTTTTTGTATAATTGATAACCTACGTAAACAAATCCGACAACAAATCCGGCAACTATATATTTTGTTGTTTGAGGTTTGGGGTCAGACTTAGTTGTTTGTCTCTCACTTTGATGAGGGAGTGACGGCCCTGATGGTATTGACACAGGTCCTGACGGTGATAACGGTCCTGACACCTGGTCAGTTACATGAGTCTTTTCTGTTTGTGCCTGAAGCTGTAATTTTTTTTTGCCTGTTCCATTCGGCTAATCTTTTTCCAGCCTCAACCCTGCCTGGACTTTTAGTCTTCGTCACAGTTTGAACCTGTGTCAAAACTGGACTGGGGTTCGGTTGTGGAGTCGTCTGGGTTTCGTCCATTTTCTTCTGCAGTAAAATTTATTTTTGAGAAATCAATATGGCTCCCAGTAACTAGTAATGTTACGACAGGTGCAAGGTAATTTCCAAACTTGTAAAACATGACACATGCTAATTTGCCAATTGAACTTGAAACAATAGGATTGCTTTCAAGGTCGTGTGATAGGCTGTCACTATCCACAGGTAGAAAGTGACTCACTGCTTTTGTGTATAGGCATACAAGAGATCGACTTAAATCACGTGTCATTAGTGAAGCAATGTGGTTTTCATATTTAGAATGAAGCTTGATTAGCTCGTCAGCGGTGAGAGATTCAATATCCTCTGTCATGTATTGTTTTCCGAGATAAGTCTTTGATTTGCCTGACACAACTACAGAAAGAAGGCGCTGTTTTTTCGAGTCTAAGTCTTTGTTTTCTACAGCATTAATATCGTTTAGAAGAAGTAATTCGTCTTGATTCATTTTATAATAAAAAATATTAATTTTAATGACATTGAATTTGGAAACCTTTATTTTACTGAAAAAAATAAGGAGAAACATAGAAAAACGGGCGGCATTAGGGCATGGGAGTAAGCGGTCGAAAAATCCTGGAAATTCGGGATAGATATAAATTGTCCATTTCCGCCCATAGTTACTATCTCTGTTCTGCGTTCCAGTGGCTCCAATGTCCTCCATTTCCTAAATTGGGGTGCTCCAGATGGCTGTAAGAATGTCGCAGCATCACGAGAATGACTCATGTTCTGCATCTTGTCAAGCCTGGCTTTTTGGGTTTTGCAGGCAGTGTTTCATATTGTCGATGTATCTTGGTACCGCACTACTGGTCTAACTGAGCAGGTGTTTGCTTGTGCCAGGATGCTGTAATTTGCGCCAATGTGGTCCCCAACAGTTTCTTCATCAGAGACGTGTTGTTTTTTTTTTTTTTGTTTTTTTTTTTGGTTTTTTTTTTTTGCAGCTCTAGCTTCCATGGCTTCGATGTGAGGCCTCCACATGAATCCAGTAATTTATTTGTTGCCAGTAAAGTTGGCCTGTCTGTCTTTGGTACTGGAAGGTCTCCAGTTTTGAGGTGACCTCTTCCGTCTGATTGAAAGAGATGGTCTAGCTCAGTTTGAGTGGCCTCTTTCAGTCCAGCTGCTGACTCTAATGGCAGCATCATGGATTCTGCAGGATGCTATTTCTTTATGTTCTGCTGCGTTCTACACTGCAAAGTCATCCGCATGGAGGATGTTCGAGACGAACCTTGGTACTGATGTACTGATGCGATTAATGTAGACCAAAAACAGCATCAGACACAACATCTCCCTGAGGTACACCTTCCCCGAGTTTGACAAGACTGCTGAATGTGCAGACGGTAGAAGCTTCAGCGGCAGCCCTTGTTAAGCATGCCTTAAATAAAAAGAATTACAATTAAATTGATGGGTCACATTGAAATTAATGAAATGATCACAAATGTTTATGCTCAAAATGCATATTTTGTTAAGAAAACTGGCAACAAAAATATTAAACAGAGGAGCAATTGTTATGATCATTTTTCGTTCCTTTGCATACTGGTAAAATGGGGGCAGGGCAGCAGATTCAGCCACTGTGGCCCCTAAATGCATCACAGCATCATAAAATCAGGTTGGGAGTAACTATGGTACTCTATCCTAACCAATAAAACCTAAAAAAAAGACCTATCAGTTGTATACAAAATTTCTGAGGGCATGAGAAACAACGTACGTTTCCCAATTCGGCAATTTTAAATGGGAAAAAGCTATCTTTCACCACGAACGTACCATAAAGGATGCCGACTTTCCTTGGACTGTCGGTGCTATAGAAAATGTCTGAAGGCATCTGACACATTATTTTTGTATTTTTTTTTGCGATTTCGAGGAAATGGTCGTTTACTGGGTGCACAAATATCTTCACTGTGAGCCAGAGATTCAATATTTTTTTTCATTCTGTTTTTGCAGAGGATGCAGAACGTGTGCCTTAACATAATATTGCCTGATTTGGGCTTCTGGAATGAATTCTGATTTATTTAGAGGAAAATGTTTCTCAACCTTAATTTAGCACCTGCGAAGAGCGTGAATGGGGGAACCCTTGCGCCATCGGCTATATCTCTGGTGTGTTCCTAAGGATTTTCGGGGAACATGGCTTAAACATCTCAGGACATACTAAGGAACACTTTGACACCCATCTTATTGAGTACTGGGGGGGGGGGGGGATTACACGGTAGAACTTCCTAGCTTATGTACTATTTGGGTCATCCTCTCAAAGAAGCCGCTGCCCCAGGAAGTTCACCAACATCATCCGCCTCTTCCATGATAGAATGGTAGGAGTTGTCCAGTCAAACGGCGACACATCCGCACCCTTCGACATTTCAGTCCAAGTCCGAGTGGTGTGAACCCCCACCCGGGTCTGCCCTGGGGGACTTGGGTGGGGTTAACTTGACTACTTTTTAGTTCCCAGGGTCACCCTGGTCATCCCCACAGGGTGGGTTTTCCCCTCTATTCTGGGGCATGTGTTTCTCAGTGTCTACCCTTGGTCCATTCACCTGTATTTTCCTTTTTTTAAACTCTCCCTGCTGTCTGCGCTTCTTGTAGCTCTTGATGTTGGATGTGTGTTGCTAAATGGTCTTAGGCTTATCATGTTCGCATAAGACCGGCTGACGACATACATTCAGTATTCTGTTTAGTTTTGTTTTGTTTTTGTTTTTTTCACAAGCAGTGCAAGCACGTCCTGAGAAAGTCTTGTTGCTGTCGGGACGTTAAGCAATGTACAACCAACCAACCAATGGTGTGAAACAAGGTTGTGTTCTTGCCCCCGTGATGTTCAACCTGTTCTTCACGTGTGTCCTGACACATGCAGTACGCGACCTTGAAAAGGGAGTGTACCTGAAGTATAGACTAGACGGCTGTCTCTTCGACCTCCGTCGACAGAACGCCAGGACTAAGACCATCGAGAGACTGATCCTTGAGGCGCTGTTTGCGATTGACTGTGCGCTGATGGCGCGGCACACGGAGTCTGACCTCCAGACCATCGTCAATAGGTTCACGGAAGCCTCTCGACTGTTTGGCCTCACCATCAGTCTCAACAAGACCGAGGTCCTGTACCAACCAGCCCCAAGCACAAGAGCACCCCAACCAAAAGTGTATATTGACGGCACCGAACTGAACGGACTGTCGACCAGTTCAGATACCTAGGGAGCATCATCTCTTTTGACGGTACTATCGACAAGGAAATCGCAGCTCACATCAGCAAAGCCAGCCAAGCCCTGGGTCGTCTGCGCACTCGTGTGTTGAACAACAACAACGTCAAGCTCTCCACCAAGATCAAAGTCTACAAGGCAGTAGTCCTCCCCAGTCTGCTCTACGGCTGTGAATCATGGACGCTGTACAGAAAGCACCTCAAGCAGCTTGAACGTCAGTTTCCATATGAGATCCCTGCGCTCACTCATGGGCATCAAATGGCAAGACAAGGGGACAAACCTGGAAGTCCTGGACAATGCTGGCTTAGTGAGTGTTGAAGCCTTGATCTTAAAGACACAACTCCGCTGGACAGGTCCTGTCATACGCGTGGATGATTCTCGCATGCCACGCTAACTCCTGTATGGTGCACTCTCAAAAGGCCACAGTAAGCAAGACCGACGGCCAAAGAAACGCTTCAAAGACTGCATAAAAGACAGCCTCAAGTACTGCGTCTTCCCGATAAAGGAACTTGAAGCGCAAGCGCAAGACACATCTGGCTGGCGTGCCGCAACCAGGAAAGCCTGCACGCTCTTTGAACACAATCGGCGCGAAAAGATCACCAGTGCCAGAGCTCGCAGAAAAACAGCGTCGACTCTCCCCACAGCGGCTACGTTCCAGTGCCCCCATTGCCGTCGCAGGTGTGGCTCCAGGACTGGCTTGGCCAGCCACACCCGCACCCACCGGCAAATAGAATTCATGCACAATGACTCGACGTCATCGGCTTTCGATGGTCTACCCATTATTTGATAAACTTGAAGGAAAGTAGGCCTCCAAGGCAGAAAACTGTTGTCAACATCCGGTGGGCTGGCTGTGGCCACGTGACATGTTCCGTTTGCACTGACATGTGATGATTCACAGATATTAGACCTAAAAATAGCTCTTATCGCGGATACTTGCGGTGCGTTTGGGAAAATAATAAAATGATTATGATTTGAATATGTTCGCATATCAAATGTGAAATCGCATTACTGTATTACAGCCTCGATCACTGCGTTTTGGGTCACTAAGTTCCGTGAGTTGTGTCTTAAGTTAGTCTCGGCTTGGCACCGTGACAGCCTGCCTGTCTGGTTCGCCGGTAGACGCTCACCTACAAGTATAAGTTCTGTTTTTTGTTTTGTTTCGTTTTCCGTCTTAAGTTTTTTAAAAGGTGTTTGTTCGGCGCCTGCCTGATGAAATTCTCTGCTTAATAAGTGAAACTACTAAAACTTTGAGTCAGAGACTGAAAGACTGAGTCGCGGCGGGAGTCATCACTGAGTCACATCAGTGCGTAACTGAGTCAAGTCAGTCAGTCGCGGCCGGCCTATCCCGGCGGCAGTGCCGTTTTCCGAGTCCCGCCGCTCAGTGACTCGGTCCGGTGGAGGTCGTTTGGTTAGTCGCAGTTCAGCTGTATGTATATATATATATATATATATATATATATATATATATATATATATATATATATATATACATACATATATATATATATACATACATATATATATATATATATATATATATATATATATATATATATATATATATATATATATATATATATATATATATATATATATATATATATATACACTGAGTACAGGTCGGGCCGCCCGCCACAGCGGTCACGATGATCTTTCTTTTCATTTTTTTCAGTAACAAGTCCAAAGTTTTTAATCATTTAGTCAGTCTTTGTTGTAATCTTCCGGCCCTATAAAATGTCCCCTCCCACGCCGTCTCAGAGAGAACGTGCAAGAATCTGGACTGAAATAGTGGCCGTATGCTAAACAGTGAGTCAGTCGAGACTGACTGTGACAACACCGTACTACTGACATGATACCCTTCACAACTTGAAATCGGCAGGTTCAGTGAAACTGAGCAGAACAGGCACTTGACGGCAAATTCAGTCGTTTTAACTGAAGTCTGATCGGCTTCTGAGTACGTCACTGAGTGGCCGGTAACCGACTCGATCGGTCTCATGTCAGTAGCCACCTCAGTCGGATTGGCTACAAGGGTACTTCGCGCACTGAGAACTGACCCAGCTGTCAACTGCTGCAAAAATAAAGGATAGTCACAAGTTATACCGATTCATGGGGGAACAACCCAATGCGCGGCCCCGCAACGGCCGCTGGACGTCGGCCCTATGGCCTTTTGCGCATTGGGAAGGTTATCGGTTACCGTGTGTTGACCGACGGGGATGTCAGTGCAGGACAGGACAAGAACGGCCTCATCGTCAATCTGTCCAGCCTGAGTCCCGGACACGGTCAACGTACCTGGGGCCAGTTGCATGAGCGAGCTTCATCCTGCACCAGCCACTAAGCAAGGTGCGCCGCTATAGCGGCGCACCTTGCTTAGTGGCTGGTGCAGGACTAAGTTCGCTCATGCAACTGAGCCCAATTCCGTAACCGTCAGCAAACACAGTAGACTGAACAACGATCTTGCGTAATGATAGCGCCAGATTAGCTTGGCGCCTGATGGCTCCCAGCTGATCTGGAGGAACTACCCTTACTCATTCACGTTGCTTTGGACTCTAACCACGTCCCCCGCATGGAGGGGGACAAGAACTCAAGGGGAAACTACCTGCTGTGTGCTGAACTAGCAAACGGCAGTCGCTGCCAAGGACACCCAAAAGAAGAGACGCAAGACGGGCTGAAGAAAACATCAGATGGCAGAATCACCTAGCAGGCTAGACAGCTAGACGGGCGGCTGGTGCCGACAGATGCAACTGGCCTTGACTGTCTAGACTGACCCAGATAGCAGATGAAGGTTTTCGGTCTGAAGACGGCCGCAGCCTGGTGGGCCCGCGCACAGTCGTGTTAGTGTAGTCCACAGTCGTGCGCGGGTCCACTGCGGGCGCGGTCGACCGGCTGGAAAACCTTTGCTTACTAGGGAGAAGCTCAAGTTCAGAGAACCGGCTTTGAAGACGGAAAAAACCTGACCGCTGTCAAAGCCTTGCATGCCATAGTAGCTGCTGACGAAATGTACTAATGAAAGGACATCATCGATCGTCCCTCACCGAGTTCCAAACTGGCCTTCCCTCCACCCCACTCCCTCCCACCCACACCTCCTTCCCCCCTCCTCCTCCTCCCCCCCCCCCTCAGTAACTGTCTGTGTGCATGCGGCCCTGGGAAGAACCAATCTTGCTTGCTGGCACCCCGTTGGAGGAGGTGGAGTCTTTCACCTATCTCGGGAGCATCATAAAAAAGGCGGCACTGATGCAGATGTCACAGCACGAATCGGTAAAGCCAGAGCAGCCTTTCTCCAGTTGAAAAAAGTGTGGAGTTCCAGAGAGCTGTCACAACACATCAAAGTCCGGATTTTCAACTCTAACGTAAAAGCAGTTCTCCTATATGGAGCAGAGACTTGGAGATTGACAAAAACCACAGTCAACAGAGTACAGATCTTCATAAACAGTTGCCTTAGAAGAATCTTGAAAATCCACTGGCCAGAGAAGATCAGCAACGTCAGACTCTGGGAGAGAACACAGCAGATAACAGCAGAGAATGAAATTGGGCGAAGAAGATGAGGATGGATTGGTCACAATTTGAGAAAGCCAGCTTCCAGTATCACTAGACAGGCATTGTCATGGAACCCCCAGAGAAAGAGAAAAAGAGGCAGGCCGAGAAACACCTGGCGTCGAGACCTCCAAGCAGACATCAAGAGACTGGGAACCACCTGGAGTAAAATCGAAGGAGAAGCACAGGACAGGAGTCGCTGGAGGTCTCTCGTCGACGGCCTATACTCTGGGAGGGGTGACAGGCGTAAGTTATAATTATTATAAGATAAGCGCATTATAAATACCGTAATTATTATTGTTATTATTATTATTATTATAAGTAAGTAAGTAAAGTATGCGGCCCTGGGCCGGTCCGGAGGCACGCGTGGGTCCGGTGGCACTGAGATGAAAGCACGCACGCACACACTGGATGTATCGTACAACGGTTCTCTGCTGCTGATTCTGCAGCAGATGTCTGTAACTATGATAGTTAGCCCTTATCATTCGGAATACATCAGTGTGTGAAATAAGTGTGACGGGCTAAAATAGTTCAAGGGTAGTGCCAGAATAGCTTGGCGCCTCTAGGCGCCAAGCTATTCTGGCACCACCCTTGAACTAAAGCCATTGGTCTATATCCTTATCTGTAAGTACTATAATGTAGCCTGCATAAGGCAGTCAGTGTACAAATTTGAAGCTTTTAGCTTCAGTCTGATATGGGTTAACAGACATGGCGGTAGGCGGTGGAGGGGGCGAGCAGTGTGCACAACGCAGTCACGTCTTTCCCGACACTGAGAGACCACCAACACAGTTCACTGAGGACGGACGCGAGGTCACTAGCCCGTAGACAAACGCGATGTGACATCAAGTGCATGTGTCACTGAAACACCAACAGGAAGTTTAAGCCCTTTGCATCAGTTAGACTGAGCTGGGTTTTTCTAAACGCGCCGGGGACCGGCGACTCAACTTGAAGTGCAAACGCGGGCCGACATCGGCCGCTGTTGGCCCGCGCCGCACGGAGCAGCATAGATCCTCATGAGCCCCGCATCGTATGATGGATGCTTATCAGCTGCTCCTGTTTGGCTGTTATCATCGTGTCCGACAGTGAAGAGGTTATATGGCTCGGGAAGCTGACGTCATCACGCTAGTCGTGGCGGCCATCTTGAGAGCATTCGCGACTAAGGCGCTCATAGGGAAATCGCTGTCAGGACAATGTCAGGAAAGTCCTGACGTGCTATACCGAAAGGCCGGAAACCTCCCAAACTAGAATCTGTTTTTGTTTGTTTCCAAAGAGGAAGAAACATGAAGAAAAACGTGTTGAAACATTACTTCGCTACTATCTGAAGGCTATCGGTATCCTCATAAGATGGGCGCCTGGCGCGTCGACGTTCCTAGGCAACGCGGGGAACTTCCCGAGCCCTGTTGTGGAAAATATGTATGTGACAAAGGGGACCAGGGGCGGATCACCCATTCAGCCCTGACTCACTACATCAGGAGATGGGGCGACCATGATAATTCAAGGACAGTGCCAGATTAGCTTGGCGCCTGTCGGCGCCAAGCTAATCTGGCACTGCCCTTGAATTATCATGGTCGATCCATCTCCTGCAACTGGTGCATAGTCATTAGATGACGCCTCCAAAATTTGGGAATTACGGCCGTCGGGCTGAATGGGTTAAAGGTGGGTGGATGGGTGCGGCGCGGCTAGGGGGTGGGGAGAGTGTTTGAAAATGTTGACTACATTCATTCGAGATGTGCCGCATGTGGATACGCGGCAAAACGCCGCGTATATGCATGCGGCACGTCTCCAGTTATTTTTGGAAATCTATAAAGCGCCATACGGAGAGCCATGGATGGTACCCACTGACGTCTGACCCTTCCCCGGCATATCCTCCTCACTTCAACCCATTGCATCTTTGATTTTCTAACATTTGCTTATTATATTATGAAGGCCGCATTACAGATTAGGAGATAGATCAACCGTTTTAGTTCAAGGGTGGTGCCAGAATAGCTTGGCGCCTCAGGCGCCAAGCTATTCTGGCACCACCCTTGAACTACCATAGTCACATCATTTTACTTCAAGCAATGAATGTATCAGGATGAATTGGATTAAGTTCGCCCTGCACTGACCTCCGCGCTGACCTTCAGTTCTTCAGGAGAGAACTCGCTTCGGAGGAGCATGATGTGCCAGTGCGGACTCTGAGGTGTCCGGGGCACAGCAGTAACTTGTGTAACTTGTAATCATGTACTTATACAGTTCCGCGGGAGGAGGTACCTCTGTTTACTGCCTTCAGTTCCCATCCCTACCCCGCCTCTCACCCCCCCCCCCCCCCCCCCCAACGGGCTCCTTCCCTCCTAACTTCAAGTTACGCCGTATCTTAATACATCGAAGTTTTCTTCGTCGAAGTGTCCGAAGTTATGCCGTATCATAATACATCGAAGTTTTCTTCGTCGAAGTGTCCGAAGTTACGCCGTATCTTAATACATCGAAGTTTTCTTCGTCGAAGTGTCCGAAGTTATGCCGTATCTTAATACATCGAAGTTTTCTTCTACGAAGTGTCCGAAGTTATGCCGTATCTTAATACATCGAAGTTTTCTTCTACGAAGTGTCCGAAGTTACGCCGTATCTTAATACATCGAAGTTTTCTTCGTCGAAGTGTCCGAAGTTACGCCGTATCTTAATACATCGAAGTTTTCTTCGTCGAAGTGTCCTTTGGACACTTCGACAAAAAAAAATTTCGATGTATTACTGAAGATACGGCATAATAATAATAATAATAATAATAATAATAATAATAATAATAATAATAATAATAATAATGGCTACTTATATAGCGTTTATCCTTAAATAAGCTCTAAGCGCTTTACAAATAAAGAGTGGGAGTGGAGGGGGTCATAAAACCAGAGAAACAACGGATTCTGCAATACACACGCGCACACACACACAGGTACATAATGACAAAGAACTGAGCTACATTGGGGTATCGAACAGGTGGGTCTTTAGAGCAGATTTAAAGGCAGTGAATGAGGAAGAATGTCTAATGTCTATAGGTAGTGAGTTCCAGACAACAGGTCCAACGTGCGCAAAACAACGCTCACCTCTGGCATAACTTGAAGTTAGGAAGGAAGGGGCCCGGACACTTAGGACACCTCGACTAGAAAACTTCGAGGTATTAAGATACACTTTGACGAAGAAAACTTTGATGTCTAACTTGCGGAACAGACTAGAGGTTGTTTCCGGAACTATCCGGATCTGTCCGACGCCTCAAAGCATTCAACTTCCTAATCCCCCTCAGTTGTCCCCCTTTTTCTTTCCGCCTATTGCTCAAGGGAGAGGAGAGTGTCTGGAAACCCTGTATTCTTCCCGCTCCCCCGCCCCCCTTCCCCCCTCTCTCCCGATCCGCCCCTGGCCTATGTCACGCCTGTTGTAATTCGTACTAGAAGAAACTGTACCAACATGAAACGCGGAAATAAAGCAGATGCGCGATACTATTGTATTTCAATAACCGAAATACATTGACGATTGTTCTCGTGGGAGTGCTGGCCGCGTGCATCCGGTCAAAACTCTTCATATACAGTGAACACAACGATAGTGTTCTGCCGTGAACGCAGAAACTGAACTTGGGCAGGACAACCATCTAGCCTACTAACATTTGAAATCTTCAGTTTCAACAGCCGCGCAGCTTGCAGTCAGTACAACGGAGGATGATTAGTGCTTAACCGAACAAGTCATCTGGGCGTGTGTGTGATCGCTTCAAAACTGGAAGGTAATGGCATCACGCTAAGAGCGTGCTGGTCTGTGATTTTGGACCTTACGGCCGTAAGGTCCAAAATTTCAGACCAGCACACATGCACAATGTTACATTACTCAATATTCTGTGTGAACTCTTTGTGCATGTAGCAACCAGCATTCAGTGTGGACATGGCAAACAAGGCTTCGAAACTTGCAATAGGGTCGGCTGCTGGAGACACTGAGATGTAACTATGGCGTTATTATGGCAATCGCCAGTATATCCATTTTTGAGAAAAGCGCGAGTTTCCGTGTATGACCAAGAGACTCTCGCTCTCCTCAAAAATAGGCATACTGATTTGTGCAATATTACGGCAGAGTTACAGCTGTCTGCATCAGTGACAAAAAGTCATTATGTCCATTTTTGAGAAAAAAAAAAACACGCGTTTTTCATTGTACAACAGTAAAAATCTCGCTTTTCTCCAAAAAATGGATTTACTGACTGGCCGGCTGTGCCGCCGGTGACGATGGCAGACAGAACTGTGAACTGCATATGCACACTGGGGTGACTGCAGGAGTAACAATATGTTATAATTCGATTGTGACTGGCTCACAGCTGAACGCCATGCTTGTATATACTCGTGTGTAGTTTTAGTCCGTCCATCATCACAAATTATCAAAGCCTCCTCTGTGCACTTACGCTAATGCGTGTGTACTGCGTCAGTCAGTTTTACATCCTGCATACTCTAGTCCTGATTCTGCGCGCGTTACTGTCAGTAACATCCATCAGCACGTTTTAAGATTTGGGCCTCTACCATGACAAGGTCAGCTTTATCCGTCACTCATTCTGCCCGCGACACGCCACAGCAAAATATGGCTCGACCATGATAGTATAGTTCAAGGGTGGTGGCAGAATAGCTTGGCGCCTATAGGCGCCAAGCTATTCTGCCACCACCCTTGAACTATCATGCTCGATCTGTCTCCTGAATTCTAATGCAGTCCTCAGAAGATACTGAATTCCAAAAGTTGATGTAGGTGTTTCGTACCTCGGGCACAATGAGTTAAGTATTGACCTTTAAAGCGATCTGTCCAATGTCGCGTTTTGCTTGCTAAAATTCGTCGATGCAACCAGCAATCTGTATTGTCTTGCCTAAGAAGATGATGATGATGATGAAACGTTTATATTCAGGATAAAAAGTTTTAGGCATAGCAATGCCTATCTTCCAAACTGTCCTGCTGCTCTACACATATAAAAATACATCAGACGATACAGCGAAAGATAAAACATATATAAGTAAAAAGACCCATCCCCCCCCCTCCCACCACTCCCCACCATCAGAAAAAAAGAACCCAAAGGAGAAAGAAACACGCTTAGAAAAGACAGTTACAGTACTTATCGCTACTTATCTTAGCGGAAAAGCAGAGTGCTAAAGTTGCCACTCTGTGTTTTTTTTTTTTTTTTTTTCGCTGACAAGATGAATAGCGACTGAAATGTACACTTGTTTGTTTGTCTATTTTAAAATACTGATGACATTTTGGTAACTGCCTTTTTGAGCGTGTTTCTTTCTCCGTTGGGTTCCTCTCTGCATTTAACACACTTGGCAGTCACCTTTTTGGTTTGGATTTTGCCTAAGACTTTCCTACACGTCTGTTCACATTATTATTATTATTATTATTATTATTATTATTATTATTATTATTATTATTATTATTATTATTATTATTATTATTGGGGCAGTCCGTGGCGCAGTGGTTAAGGCGCCTGCCACCAATGCTAAAGGTGCGAGGTTCGATACCGGGTTTCGGCGTCGGATTTTTCAGTAAGTATCACCGTTAATTCGGGCGGACCGTCGGGGGTTCTTTTTCCGGGTACTCCGGTTCTTCCACCCCCTCCACTTTGGTACCGGTTTCAGGCCACTTTATAAATTTCAAATACAAGCGATCAAAATTTCCGAAAACTCAGTAGCTGAGCTGACCCTTCGCACCACGTGAATGTCCTGTCTCTGTCTTGTACTGTGTTTGTCTTCAGAGTGAATGCGTGTGTGTCACGTGAGCGTGCGTGTTGGGTGCAGTTCGCGGCGCTTTGAGCCGATTCGCCGAATTGGGAAAAACGCGCCAATATAATAACCATTATTATTATTATTATTATTATTATTATTCAGCCCTGACGCACTACAGCAGGACTGAGATGGGTCGACCATGATAATTCAAGGGTAGTGCCAGATTAGTACTACCCTTGAATTATTATGGCCGATCCATCTCCTACAAGGTGGTGCATAGTCGTTTGATGACGCCTCCAAAATTTGGGAAATACGGCCGTCGGGATGAATGAGTTAAGCATAACGGAGGTGTCCAATGCCACGTGTGAGTAACTGACGGGGAACTGACTCTTCTGTGTACGAAGGTGAAGAACAGGAGGAAAGTGTTAATTTTATTTTATTTATTTTCCGACTCAGTCAAACTTCATAATCTGAGTTAGCCCATTTCAGTGCCCATTTGTTTTGTGCACGTTGGACCATTCGTCAGTCTGGCGGAACTCATTACCCATAGACATTAGACATTCTCCCTCATTCACTGCCTTTAAATTACCCATAGACATTAGACATTCTCCCTCATTCACTGCCTTTAAATTACCCATAGACATTAGACATTCTCCCTCATTCACTGCCTTTAAATTACCCATAGACATTAGACATTCTCCCTCATTCACTGCCTTTAAATTACCCATAGACATTAGACATTCTCCCTCATTCACTGCCTTTAAATTACCCATAGACATTAGACATTCTCCCTCATTCACTGCCTTTAAATTACCCATAGACATTAGACATTCTCCCTCATTCACTGCCTTTAAATTACCCATAGACATTAGACATTCTCCCTCATTCACTGCCTTTAAATTACCCATAGACATTAGACATTCTCCCTCATTCACTGCCTTTAAATTACCCATAGACATTAGACATTCTCCCTCATTCACTGCCTTTAAATTACCCATAGACATTAGACATTCTCCCTCATTCACTGCCTTTAAATCTGCCCTTAAAGGCCAACTACCGCTGTAACTGTTGAAAGATACGCTTCTGTAACAAACGGTTACGAAACGCTACACATGCACACAGGTCTAGTTATGGTTCATTTGGACACAGGAGAATCCAGTTCAGCACACGTCGTCTTAATATCAAGTAACCTGACAATGACTCCACTCCTTTCTATAAATACAGTGCTATCAGTACGAGAAACAGCTAAAAAATAGTTTGAAACGCTAACGGCTGCACAGAATAAATAAGTGCGATTACGCGTGTGCTGTTGCTGCGTGTCCAAACTGCTGTTGAAGTTCATTAGGTGCGTTGACAAGACATAACAAACACAAATGGTGCAGAAACGTGTCTTCCGATTTACTGATGCGTAATGGTACTTCAAGACCCACCTGTTCGATATCTCAATGAAGCTTAGTTCTTCTGTTAATTAGTTAGTTGGGTTTAACGTCGAGCAGGCAACCAAGGCCATCTCACGGCGGAGTTCTTCTGTGTGTTTGTCTGTGCGTGTGCGTGTGTATTGCAGAATCATTTGTTTCTCTGGCTTTATGACCCCCTCCACTTGGCATTTGTGAAGCGCTTAGAGCCTATTTTAGGATAGGCGATGTATAAGTAGTCATTATTATTATTATTATTATTATTATTATTATTATTATTATTATTATTATTATTATTATTATTATTATTATTATTGTTATTATTGTCCAGCTATCTTGTAAGACACACTGAACATTTCTAAATGAGATTTTGCTAACTTGCTGTAGCCAAGTCACTTTAACTCATTCAGCCCGACGGCCGTATTTCCCAAATTTTGGAGGCGTCATCTAACGACTATGCACCCAGTTGCAGGAGATGGATCGACCATGATAATTCAAGGGTAGTGGCAGCTTAGCTTGGCGCCGACAGGCGCCAAGCTAATCTGGCACTACCCTTCAATTATCATGGTCGATCTATCTTCTGCTGTAGTGCGTCGGGGCTGAATGGGTTAAAGATACTCTATTCCTTATTGATCTGAATTTTTTTTTCCTATAATTTGATTCCACTTTGATAGGTCCTAAAATTTCGAGAATGGCTTGCCTGCCATTTTGCACGTGTCGTCAGGAAGGCAGCATCGATAGCCTGAATATGACGGAGCTTCAGACTAAATGCTACGATGACAAGGTTAGCTTGTATTTGGTTTTGCTTTTCCATAGTTTTATGTCCCTTCTATTTATAAAACGTAGGTCCGTCCCTATAAAACAGTGGGTAACATCAGTGCCTGAGAGCGATATTTAGCTATTTTGCAACAAGAGCTGCGCTCAACATATAGCACGTATAACAAAAATAAAATCATGGGCGTGTTTGTTTTGTTCTGGAAAGAAAGATGTTTTTGTAACACCGCCGAATATGAAGCAGGGGTAAGCGTAAAAAACAAACTTGGTCAGCTGTCCACGAGCGCCCTGCACAGAGCCGCGCTACAGTGGTGTTAGGAAAACCGCTTGCGCAAATTCAAGATAGAACGCACAGCGCTATATTTGGTATCGTTGGAAAGAGCTTTTCCTGCCCTTTATCACGGTGCTGGCGCATGTTTGAATTCAAGCGAAAACTGCATTAGATTTTGACGTGAAATTTTCATTTTTTTTACTCATGAAATATGTTATCTTGGAATAATCGCGCCCACATGCGCCATCTACCGATGAAAAGCTCATTCAAAAACCTCTTGATCGATATATCAACTGACACGGACGATCAAATCTTGGATTTGCGCAGTGGCTTTGAAACTGACACCCCAACGCGCGAACACGACTTCACAATGGCGCCCGCGATAGAAGCTTCTTTCGTCAACAATGACGCAAATTTTGGCTTGTGACTTGCAGAAAACCTGTATTGCGCAAGTACACAAATGTTTGGATTAATGACAGCAAAGAAATTTTCAACATTATAAACTAACACTGATTCATAGACGTGATTATTTGGACCCACAATTTAATTTTTACTGTGTGTAGTCGATTTCAAGCCTGACTGAAGTTCACGCCCTCCTCGTGGGGTATAAATTATTTTGACCTAAATTACAGCTTTGACAAGTCCAGTCCTACTGAAATGCTCGCCATATTTACTGCAATGCTTCAGAGTTGAACTGAATTTTTCTTAGACAAATAAATTATGTTGGACGGTTTCTTTGAAATAACCGTTTTAGTCGACAACAAGAACGACAACTCTTTGCCAAATAGCAGACGATTTTTTTTTCAGAATGCCAACTCGTTTGGTTTTGACTGCCTAAACTATGAAAAAATAATGTTTTTTTGTGTTGTATGTTTTCTTGGTCGTCGTAATGTACTTGTAAATAAAGCAAACGATACGAACACACATTATTATTATTATTATTATTATTATTATTATTATTATTATTATTATTATTATTATTATTATTATTATTATTATTATAGTTTATTTTTGAAGTTTTACTCTTTTGGGCAGTTTCTTACTATAGGTAAAAGAAAATCACATTGAACATCAAATAGTTTCGGTTGCTTTTTAATTTATTTAGACAAACACTTCAAGATGCTGTCAGATATAATTCAGCAGAGGAAACGAGGAGGATCAACCAAACCCTCCTCCATCTCAGTCAACAAACTTTTTTCTTACAGCTGAATATATGACACAACGACGGCAAACAACACCAGATATTCAACTCACACTTTGTTTAATTAGACTTGCCACGCTGAAGGTTTTCCTGTCTATCCATTACTTGACACAGACGCGTATCAGTCAAATGAGAAAATAATATAGACTTGACGAAAGACATGAATATCCTGACCAAGAAATGAGTGCTACCGTCCCAGACCACTTATCCTTTCCAGTCCACTCTTCCCTATCTTCACAGCAGGCCAGCATCTTAGTCAAACAACGACTGCATCTTTTTCTTCTTTTGCAATCATAGCAGATTCATGTCAGTCTGTACGACTGAAGCCAGCACCCATAAGGTGTAAAGACAGACGGCCCTTCAGTGAGCACTCACACTGAACTGAAACGATGGGTGCACAATGTTTTCCCTTTCTTGCTTTTGATGACGTAAGAAAACCCCAGAAAATGGTTACGCGGTTGTAAAAAGACCTACACCAAATTCAGAATCTTTACCCCGCCCCCCCCCCCCGCACCCCCCCCCCCCGCACCCCCGCACCCCCCCCCCCCCTCCCCGCTCCCCCCCCCCGCACCCCCCCCCCCCCGCACCCACCCCGGGCCACCCTCCCCCACCTCTCCCGCGTCCCCCAACGGACAGCACCTCTCTGAGGGACCTGAGCCTCTGTCTCTACCCCCCCCCCCCCCTCCCACTCGTAACGAATATTTTCTCTCTGAAGCACGTGAGACCCTGTCTCCACCCCCACTCCCTCCGCTACTCCGTTAACAGTATTTCAGAAAAGCAATTTTTAGTTAAAATGTGTATTTAATTTATTTTCTAATTCCCTGTGAATTTGACCTAGAGAGAGGTCATTGAATTTAGTATGTGTAGAAAGACCTTAGCACACCATTATGTCTTTGGCCCAAGTTTGAAGAGTGTGGATTGAATAGTCTCCGAGAAAATGCCAACGTTGAAGTTTACGACGGACGAAGGACGGACGGACGACCACTGGCCCATTACATAGATTCATGTTCCGCACGTGAACCTAACACTTAAAAATATCAACTCCGTTTTTGCTTATGACCATTTTTCACGCTAAAGGCTACCAAAAACTAAAACTTGACGAAAATCGGTCGAGTGGTTCCAGTGATATTGCACAGACAAAAACTGAAGCACTGAAAACAAATATGGATGCCAGGACCTTTACACTCGGTATGTCAGATAATTTTCCTTTGCACAGCTTTCTTTGGGGTACCTTTACTTTAACAACAATTTAAATCATATGAGCCTTCCTTTTTGTGGTATTACCTTTAGTGTACAAACCCTTTATATCTCTACTGTGACCTTGACCTTGACCTTAGGACCTCGGCTTTGGTACAAGACACATCTTCTAATCTAATACTGACCCGATATGAAAATTTAAACAAGTATGTTGGTTGCTTCTGGAGAAATCTCCTGTTAAAAAACCCCAGACAGACACCCAGCTACAATGACACATAGGATGACTCCAGTAGACCCCCGTCTCAGGAACATGGGAGGGGGAAGAAGAGGTATCTTAAACAAGAAACACGAGGCAGATAACCACATTGCTTGTTTCCATAGCCAACAGACGACTGACCTGCAGCCGGTAAATTTGAAAAAGAATGGAAATGCACTCAGAGTTCCGTGTATGAGATAAAGCGCTAGAATGCAAGATATTGTCATATTGTTGTGTGCATATCTGAAATGCGCTTGATTTAATGTGAAGTTATCACACAGAAGTGGATTAATATTGTTTTTGTGTACATTTTTGTATCTGATTCACATGCCTACGACGAAAATTACCTAAGATATAGCGTTTTTAGTAAATGGTGTATAAGCCATGTAAACCCTCATTATGACACATGTCCAAATTGCATTTTTTGTCATTTTAGGCGTGCTGTAATTGCTAACGTATCAATCTGTGGGGCTAGAAAAAACTTCAGGACAATCTACATGTTGTAGTAAAAACCACACACTTCTACCTTCACGTTATGATTTTATAGGTGTCTAAATATAGCACTTTCTTAAAAATGCAAAAAGATGTCATTTTAGGTCATATTTAAATGCACATATCTCGGAAGCCAATCAACATAAAGTTCTGATTTTTTGCGTGTGCATTTCTTTGAACGAGTACTTCCGAGTGGTGCATTTGTTTGGTGGCAGTTTCTAAAGAAAAAAAAATTGAGTGAACCTACCTAATAGAAGTGACTTTTTAGGACGGGTTGCCGTGGGGCGAATTTAATAGCATGGCCATGACTGTCTCATTGAAGACATAAACAATCGTTTATAGGAAGTCGGTTGACCCAGATTAGAGTTCGTAATTTTTGACATATTTACTTGAACATTTGGATATAGCTAGTTTGGAGAAAGGCATTGGAAGAGTTTGTTAGCCAGCTTTGTATCCTTTCAACTTCTTTAGTAAAAATTAATTCTTTTCAGAAAAGAATTAAAACACTAAAAAAAAAAAACTTGACTTCTAGAGAAAGTCAAACAGTGGCGGTGACGTAAAAGAGGCAACTCCGTCACCACGCAGACACTGACATAATACTCTAAATATGACATCATTCTCTCTCTCGCGCGCGCGGCTCTCTCTCTCTCTCTCTCTCTCTCTCTCTCTCTCTCTCTCTCTCTCTCTCTCTCTCTCTCTCTCTCTCTCTCTCTCTCTCTCTCTCTCTCCGCACGTCCTGAGAAAGCCTTGTTGCTGTCGGGACGTTAAGCAATGTACAATCAATCAATCAATCTCTCTCTCTCTCTCTCTCTCTCTCGCTCTCTCTCTCTCTCTCTCTCTCTCTCTCTCTCTCTCTCTCTCTCTCTCGAAAAAAGTTCAGAGTCAATTAGCGATGCAAAATTAGGCGATTTCGTCACTAATCAAAGTTCTACTGTTTGGATTTTACTACCAGTGTCTTGGCCTATCTACGCTGATCATAACGGTGTAAATTTGGACTTTGTGCGACCACAGACTTCTGCCATCTGACTGGTTTTCTTGTATCGCCATTGAACTGAGTACGACAATCGTCGGTGTGACTGTTAGTACAACACTGCCAGCTACGTGCACTGTGTAGTACTGTGTATTACTGTGTAGCACTGTTGTGTCAATCGAACTGTGCTAAGATGGCAGACAAAGAAGCTCTATCCGCATATCCACTCGAGGTCTCTGGAACTACACCACCTTTAGTTACTGTCAGTGACATTCAGCGTATAATCGACAAGCAGACACAGGTGATTGACGAGAAACTGGGGTCTCTTCGTGCTGACCTCTGTGATGTGCTGACCTCTATACAGGCGATTGGCACCGACATTGCTGACTTGAAGCAACGCGCTCGCAGCCTGGAGGACACCTGCAAGGAACTGACTGAGAAGCAGGAGGAGGTTTCCGAGTCTGTAGAAGACTTGCAGGAGGACATGGAAGATCTGCGGAAACGCTACGAGGAAGAACTAGACAAGCTAGAGGCGTTCTCACGTAGGGACAATCTGCGACTCTTTGGAATCGTGGAAACGCCAGGCGAGACCTTCGATTCCTGTGCCACTAAAGTACTGGAATGTCTGCAGGGCACAGTGCCAAATAAAACCTGGACTGAGGACGATTTGGTACGCGCACACCGGGTGGGGAACAAACCGGACTTTGCATCTGTAGCAGCCAACCGTGCCAGAGCCAACAACAAGCCCCGCCCCATGATCGTGAAGTTCGCGAGATGGAGGGACAAGATGGACGTCCTGACCAAGGGTCGTGCTGCACTCAAGCAAAAGGGGGTTAATGTTGCTGGTGACTTAACCAACCGGCAACATGAACAGATCAGACTGCACCGGGAGAAAGGAATGCGGGCGTACTACAAGGGAAACAAGCTGGTCGTCGCTGGACCCCTAGTTCAACGGAACCACGACACCGACAACTTCGGCCGCCGTCATGCGACAGACAACAGCGTCGACAGAAGACCGGACAACCGTATCCAAGGACTCGGTGCCGCCGCAGCTACTGGTCAGCAGGTCAACGCAACACCGGCACGTGCGCCACACTTGGTGTCCCCGTTACAGCCTTCACCTAAACCAGCGAAACGGCGCCGGCCACACAGTTCCCCTACAATTGAGGTCGGGGACGAATCCAGTGACCCGTGATATGTCGGCCAAGCCGCGTCTCCCACCTCAATTGCACGGGATGTGTCACCGATGCGCGCGTGTGTTGTAGAGCAGCCAGTAGATAATGTGTTGCATACACTTACCTTTCTGTCATGGAATGTTGATGGACTGTGGAGCAAGCTATCTGACCCAGACTTTCTACAATATGTAAGTAATTATGACATTGTGTGTTTGTTTGAAACATTTTTAGACAATGCTTTCGTCCCGCCTGACTGCTGGTCTGATTTCACGTGTTTTTCCCTACCTGCAGTCAAACTGTCACGTCAAGGAAGAAGCTCGGGAGGTGTTGTTGTGTTAGTAAAAAATGTATATGCCAAGTTTGTTTTCCAAGTGAACATGACATGCGCTCAAAGTGTCTTTCTCAAACTTGACAGATCATTGTTTGGTACTGAATGCGATGTGCTTTTGGTCGCGTGCTATGTTCCGCCCAAGGATTCACCATTTTATAGACAATTACCGTACGACTGCCTGTTGGAAGAATTAGAACAGTGTCTTGCTAGTGCCCTCGAGCAATTTGGAGACATTCATTTCCTAATGTGTGGTGATTTTAATGGTAGAACTGGGGATTTGCAGCCTAATCCATATTTGTTTCAGCTTGATCCTGATGAAACACTACTAACTAATACCGCTCTATTTGAACCTTCACGATTTACTGAAGATATGACTGTAAATACATTTGGAAGAAAACTATTAGATTTGTGTACATGTTTTGAACTGATGATTCTGAATGGGTTCTGTAGCCCTGATCTGTCAAAGCACCTGACATTTATTTCTCCCACTGGTTGTAGTATTAATGATTATTTTGTTGCATCTCCTGACTTTATTTGTTTGTGTGACAAACTTGAAGTTGGCGAGAGGATAGAGTCTGTACACATGCCACTGGTCCTTACTGTGTCTTGTGTACGTGTATCACCCCACAACGATGTTTCTGATGATGATACGCAGTGTTTTTCATTTGATAAGATTATCTGGGAACCTGCTAAGGCCCAAACGCTCAGCGACAGTTTAACTACTCCTGCATTCCAGGATGCTCTAGTAGCTGCTACTGCTGAGATCGATGATGATATTAATAGTGCATTAGACATTTTCACATGTGCTATCAAAGACGCTGCTAGTTGCATGACAAAACAATTTCATTCCTCCACTGGCAATACACACAAAACAAACACCGCTAGTCACCCCTGGTTTGACCAGGAATGCAGAAATGCAAAAATGCGAACGCGTAAAGCCTTACGTACATACACAAAAAATAAAACCATGGAAAATAAAGCATCGTTTGTTAATGAGAGAAAACAATACAAGAGATTACTTAGAGCTAAAGAAGTTAATTTTAAGAGGGAAGCTGTTGACAAAATTCTTGAGTATAGACATAACTCTCAGGCATTTTGGAAGGAAATAAAGAAATGGAAAAGAAAACGTCGTTTAAGAAACAATATAACAAAGAAGCAGTGGTTTGATCACTTCTCTAGCATTCTAAATGAAAACATAGCACAGCAAGAGAATAATGATGATGTATATTTTTCAGAAGACTCTGAGTCTGATGAAGCCTTATTTCATGACCTAGATATCAACATAGAAGAAGCAGAAGTTATTGCTGCTATAAAACATGCCAAAGCAGGAAAGGCCCCCGGGCCTGATGGAATTATAAATGAAGTCCTTAAAGTCTCCAACCCAGCTATCATCTCCTTTCTCACTAAGTATTTTAATGCTCTATTCAACAAAGGGTTGTTCCCCAGCGAATGGTCTAAAGCTATTATTTTCCCACTCCACAAGAAAGGAGATGTAAATAATCCAGATAATTATCGTGGTATTGCTCTCATTA